>CABHPR010131065.1:49787-60985 GCA_902168415.1 Peromyscus melanophrys | reverse complement strand
TAATTATAGTTGAAGATTAGTTAGTTATATTTAAAGATTAATTAATTATAGTTGAAGATTAGTTAGGATAGAAAGGAATTAGGTACATTTTGGACTTGCCAAAATAGGATAAGTAATGGAATTATTTTCTCTGAATTTGTCAAATACAAATGGACTAGACATTGTTTAGGTATTCATCACTTGTATATATTGTATATAGTTATTGTACTTTTGTATATAGTTTTTCTTATATTAGGTACAACTTTCTTTTTTTTCTCTTTTTATTAAATTAGAAAGGGGGAAATATAGTGGTATTCTATTTGTACTGAAATGTGATTTTATTTGTATGTTAATAAATAAAGTTGCCTAGGGGTCAGAGCTATCAGCAAGCCATAGCGAAAGCCAGGGCGGTGGTGGTGCACGCCTTTAATCCTAGCACTCGGCAGGCAAAACTAGGTAGATCTCTGTGTGTTCAAAGATACAGCCAGCATTGGAGACACACGCCCTTAATCTCAATACCAACCATAGAAAACTTGGAGGTCTATACAGAGAGGCAGTGACGAGGCAGTCACGTAGTTGGGTTTACAACCAATGAGAAGGAAGAACGAGAACTCTTATTTAAAGGCGAACGCACAGGAAGTAGTCCCTTTTCGGAGAGGTCTCTTGGCGGGAGAGGCTAGCTGGCGGAAAGCGGGTAAGACTCTTAGCTCTGACCTCTTTGGCTTTCATCTTTACATTGGCTCTGTGTCTCTTATTTAATAAGGCAGTTGGTTACATCTACAAGACTGTAAAAATTTGGCATATTTTTTGTGTAGCCAATCAATATATTCCAAATTTTAACCAGTTCATGAGTAGATGGTGCATTTTATTTAAAAACCATAAACCTACTGCCAGGTGGCTGTGGCACATGCCTTTAATCCAAGTACTCGGGAGGCAGAAGCAGGCAGATCTCTGTGAGTTCGAGGCCAGCCTGGTCTACAGAGCAAGATCCAGGACAGGCACCAAAACTACACAGAGAAACCCTGTCTCGACAAAACAAAACAAAACAAAACAAAACAAAACAAAACAAAACAAAAACAAAAATAACAAAAAACCTACCATAAACCTGCAGCAGGAGCAGGCTTGTACTAGTAGCCTGTATCAGAGCAGCAGAGGTCTAGTGTGCCCATGTTTGTTTCCCAGTTAGAGGAACTGACTCAGCTACCTTTTTATGTACTGTGAATTAGCACTGAACAGTTTCTTGTGATGCCACAGATCCTGGCTTCAGGACTGTTCCAATGGACCCAGATCCAGGCCCAATCCAGCGGAGGCAGACTTTCATTGACTCAGCCAAAGGCCTACCCTGGTACTAGGACAGGTGCTGTGGACTCACAGTTCAGAATACTTTCTGTAGACCCCATTGTCAGGTTCACCACAGTAGACAATAGCTCTGGCCCATCTCAATAGTACAAGAAAGTCCCCAGGTACCCAGGTAACAGATCCATATATTCCATGATCCAATCACCAGTCCATCCTGCTTTAAGACACCAGACACCTGCTTTAAGACACCTTTAGTTGGTTTGCCTACAATCCATGGACAGAATGGCTGGTGGGTGAACAGTTTTGTCTGCAAAGACTGGAATAGATGCCAATCACGTCAAATTCTCAGGCACCAAGAGAAACCCAGAAGGTTCACAAATAATCATATGACAACATCGAAGGAGCAAAATAAAGCAATAGAGATCAACTCTAAATACATGGAGATATATGAACTGCCTGACAAAGAATTCAAAGTATTTTTAAGGAAGAGATAAGAACTTTCCCAGCTGAGGGAGTTCATCACGTCTAGGTCTACCTTAAAGAAATGCTAAATGAGTTGTTCAAATAGAAATAGAAAGATTCCTGTAGCATGAAGATGTGAATAAGAAATTCACTGTAAAGCTAACAATATAAGCAAATTTAGAACACTCAGTACTGTGATGGCCATGTAAACAACCTTCAAGTAAGGCAAAAGCTAAAATCAAAAATATTTAAGATAACTATGAGTATAACAATGTGATGATGGTTAAATAAAAGATGAAAATCGTGACATCAATAAGAAAACATGGGAGAAGTTAAAGTGTATTTTTTAATACAGTCAAAGGTACAACTTTAGGATGTTTCATATAAATCTCATGTTACCCATGAAAGAAAAGATACATAGAATTTTTTGTACACAAAATATAAAGGTAAAAAGCAAGCCTAACATTGCAAACAACCATCAACTCACAAGAGACAGAAGACAGAACGAAGAGAAAGGGGGCTGCAAGGCAGTCAGAAAACAATGAAGTGGGAGAAATAGGTTTTATTTACTAGTAACTTTAAATGTATATAGGTTAACTACTAATTAAAATACATAGAATTCTGGGGACAGAATTAAAAGATTCTACACCAGAATAACTTAATGGCACACATAAGCTGAAAGTGAAGAGGTGGATTAGTGGCTCCCATGGAAATTGTGAATAAAAAAGATCAAGGGTTACTATATATGTATCAAACAACATATACTTTAAGTCAGAAATGTCATATATTATATAATGACAAGTAGTCATTAATTAATAGGCTATAACATAGTGTGTGTGTGTGTGTGTGTGTGTGTGTGTGTGTGTGCCTCAACATGGGAGTGCTTAAATATATACAATAAGTGCTAACAAAAATGAAGGTTGACACAGATTACAGTACAATAATAGTGGCAGAATTAGATAATTCACTTCCAGAAATAGACAGACCATCATGACAGAAAAATAAAGAAATGGCAGACTTAAAGAACACCTTAAATGATAAAAAAAACTTATATATCTGATAAGGGGTTAATATCTAAAATATGCAAGAAATCAAACAACTCCAGAGTAAAAAAAAAAAACGTATAACCTCATGTAAAAGGGGCAACTAACTTTGCCCAAATATTATTCAAAAGAAGACACACAGGTAAAGAACAAAGAGATGAGAAAGATTCAGCATCAAATCATTAGAGGATACAAATAAAGAAACACAATGAAATGTTGACCTTGCGTTACCAAATAACTAAAGAGAAGTGTAAGAAAGATGTAAAGGAAAGGAAATGACGGTTTCTTGTGGGTGGAAATACAGCTCGGTGCAGCCATGATGGAGGACAGTACAGAGGCTCCTCATGAAGCTGGTAACTGAATGTCATATGATTGGACAGACTCAGCTCTAAGATACATCCTAAAGTTATAAAACCAGTGCATTAAAAATGGCATGTTCATGTAGTGTTGCTTGTGTTATGCAAGTTTGTGATCAATTTAATTGTCCTCTAGTGGATAAGTGGATAGATAAAACATCTATATGGATAATAGATTATTAGTAGATAGATGGTAGATAAATACCTAGAAGATAGATAGATTATAGATAAATAACAGATAATAAAGAGATAGATAGATGGTAGCGATAGATAGATAGATGATAGATAGATAGATAGATAGATAGATAGATAGATAGATAGATAGATAGATAGATAGAGAAATAGAGAGGTAAACAGGCAGATAGATGATAGATTCAATATTATTCAGACTCCATAAAGGGTAAACTATCATTTGTGACATTTTGAAAGAAACTGAACAGAGTCATGAAGAGCAAAATAAGTCAAATATAAAAAGGCAAAGACTGTATAATTTTACTTATGTTTGGAATCTGAAGAAGCTGAATTCAAAAGGGGCAGAAGGAGGAATATGGGTTATCAAAACTGGGGTTTGAGGAACATGAGATACGTTGCAGTAAATATCCAAAGGATGAACAAGACCTGCTGATCTACTGCAAAAATGGTGAGCACAGACAGTAATTAATATTAGATGCTTGAAACTGGCAAGAGTAGATTTTAAGTATGTTCAACACACACACTGTGACTTTGTGAAGTGATGATATATTAATTGTGTTGATATTGATAATCACTGTGTATGTTGATCAAAACGTCAAGTTGCATACATCATCTACATACAATTTATTTGACAGTTGAAACTCAATCAACTTGGGAAAAAGAAATCAGGAAAAAATGAAGATATAATGAAATAGTTCCATTATATTCACATGAAGACATGAAATATGTCAAAACACTTAAAAGTTAAAGCCATTGTATAAGAAATAAAAAGGAAATAGATCCACAAAGAGACTATGACAATTTTTGTCTTGTGAGTCAGGTTTCAATGGCATCTTTGTTTATCAGTTTGAGGTATTACTCAGCTCTGCCAAAATGGCCAGCCTTCATGCACTGGTATCTTAGGTTTTAGACACCATTGAAGAATCATAGAAATTTTTGCTATTCAGGTTTTTATTACACATAGGATTTTTTTTTTTTAGTTTTCCAAAGCCATAAATACAATTAATACCATTCACTTCACTTCCATTCATTGGAGGTTCAGATGCAATAATAAGAAAAAATACCCAAACTTTCTGAGTTATTTTCAAGTCTACTCCAAGCATTCTTTATATTTTTTTGTAATTGTGAGTCAAGTTGAAGTAGGAACCATGTACACACACACACACACACACACACACACACACACACACACACACACATCCGAACAACCACGAGAAACAGTACCTTTGATCGCACCTGGAGTCTTGTAGTATGTTTTTCTCATATTCTGCTTATTTTACTGACTTTTGAAAGTTGTCTCAACTCAATCAGTATCTAAACCAAACACAGTTTTCACTAAGGGAACGTCAGCTTTCTTAGCAGCCCTCTCCCTCAAGGATCACTATAGCAACCCGTCTGTCTGTGCAGGCATTCTATTCCCTCATTCCTCAGCCTTACCCCCTGCGCACAGACCAAATGCACCACTCCCGTGCCAGCCTTTCTGCAGGAGCTGTTTGCACATCAATTTATGAAAAATGCTTTAGCAGCATTTTCAGAGTAGGAAAAAAAAAAGCCGGTTTCCATTGTATAATTCAGAACTCGGCTGTTTTAACGTTACGCTCTTAGTGTTAATTTGATTATGGCAATCACTGCACAGTTTGTACAAGCATCAGATCGCCACACTGTTCACCTTGGAGTACATGGTCTTGTCAATTAAATCTCAATAAAGCTAGAGAAAATAAAACATGAGTAACTTCTAAAGGTTTTATTTGTTTGTTTTACAGTAATCATTTAAATTAAATAAAAACACCCAGAATTCTTACTTTAGAAATATGTTCTCAATTTTAATTTTATACTATGGGAGAAGAAACAACATGAATTTTTTTGTAGACCAACATCATAATGCTGTTTAATTGATTTATATTTACACAGGTATAATAGGTTTGTTCTTAATTTCTTAAATAAACTTCCTGAATTTTCTGCAAATATCTAATATTGACACACACATAAAAACCACAAGTAACGTATTTACTATGCAATTCAAGCAAGTTGGTGGGGTAAAAAAAATTATATATTCAAAAATATATTAGAGCACTAATAGAGAGATTTTACATTATTTGAGCATAGAAAGTGTCAGTTAAGAAAAGTCGTATAAGAGGCAAGTGTTTGGAGTGAAAAGGGCTCAAGGGATGTTTAAAAGTTCCCTATAATACTGCCTAAGACAGTTTAAGATCAGGCCACCAAATAAGACACGTTCACAGATGTGTTGGTCTTTCTAGGACTCGAATAAAATAATCCCTTGACCTGAAACTTCCATGCAAAATAGGAATTAACCAGAACCTGACGGATGTCTGTTAATCTGATGCCCAAACAAGATGAATCCAATTCATTTTCTTTTCCCACTTATAATGGTGATGCTTATTGTTAATATGAAACTTGTAAATGCCCTGGAGTTCTCAAAATAAAATATGTTGACTATTACAATGACTTACAGAAATGCAGCAGCTGGTCTTTGAACAAGCAGATGGAAGCCACACATTTTCTCAGCAGTAGATCTGGGGCTTTGGGAAGGCCACACATCTGACTCAGACTTGTAGCAGTGTCATTTACTGTGATACTTTAAGAAAGTGAATAGACTCTTCATGCTTCAGTTTACCCATTTGGAAAAGAGATGTGCAAATAACATCCCAAGCCTCACAGAACAACTACAAAGATTTTACTTGATGTTTTAACATTTAATTTTTTGAGATTGATGTATATTTTATTTGATTCATGTGGGTCATTTTTCTGCATATAGGTCTGTGCAGCACATGCATGCGATGCTTGTTGGAGGCAGATGAGGGTGTGAGATGTCCTTAGAACTGGACAAATGGTTGTCAGTCACCATGTGTGAGCTAGGAATTGAAGCTGGGTCCTCTACAGGAGCAGAAATGCTCTTAACTACTGAGCTGCTTCTCCAGGCCCTCACCTGGTGTTTTAAAGGAATACTTTGTTCCATTTTTCACCTTGGTTCTGTTCCTTAGTTGTTGCTATTCCTTGTTATTCTAGACTTCAGTTTATCTAATATCTGTCAATAGAGGAACACAGACCCCTGTTTTCTCAGAACTTGTTAGTGGAATATGCTTGAGCAAAGGCCAGCAAGCTCAGACATCTCTATAGGTCAGGAAAATTCAGCATCTTTATTTAAGTGACTCCTTCTCCTCCATTTTCATCATGACACCAAGAATCAGGGCTTCTTGGGAAGTTTTGACATGCTAGCATTCATTACCTGAGCAAATCTGAACCATGATGCTTCCTTTATCCTAATATGTTCAGAGCAAAGAAACTGAGTAATCTCAGAACCACCCGGAAACCTTAAGGGCAATGCGCCTCCTCATGCATGCACCCCCAAGGGGGCAGCCTTTGTCTTCTGGAGTAGCCAGTTTACAGGCAGTGAGAAGATGGACTTGGGACTCTTCCATGTTCGCTGTCAGGGTTAGTTCATCTTTTCTGCTATGTCTCTCCCCATCTGATGTCAACATCATCAACACCAACTCTTCAACCTTATTATTATTTTCAGCCCCACTTGAATTTAATGAAGAGCCCTCTCCTAAAGAGACAAAGTATGAGGAACTTGGAAAACACTCTTCTGTTGCTTTACAGTCACACCATTGTCCCAGTGAAGACGTGTCTGAGAAACGGAAAGACGATCGGGGAGAGTATCACTCCATTCAGATTTCTCATTTAAATGTCATTTTCGTTTGGTGAGTAGCTACTTAGTGCTAGGGGAGGGCTGTGGGAGCGAACAGTGACATTTAAAAGGACTACTGTCTGGGTGTCATGGGGACTTTCTGGTGGGAAGATACACAAGGGTGAGGAGAAAAAGGAAGGTACAGAATCTGTAGTCAGCACCTCTGAACGGCTAGTTTTACAAAAGATTTAGAAAGCTCTTTTTTTTCTTCAACAAACAGCAGTACATCTAAGTGTGTATGGGGGAGGGCGAGAATTAATCAGTTGGAGCCCATTTCCTCACCAAATTGCCTTCCAACACAGAACACTGAGGTATATTTGCTAATTATAAATTGAGCATCTCTACCCACGACGAAAAGCAGTGAGAGAGAGCTTGGAAAGACCCAGGGTTTGGAGGAGGCTACTGGTTTGTTTTTATAATAACCTGCTCTTTCTTCTTAAACTCTAGTGAGCAACCAACTTGTCCTTCCCTTTTATTTTCGGATTGCGGGGCTTCAAGGGCGGTGTTTCTTTTCAGGGAAAAATACAAGCAACTTCAAGACACTGTTACCATTTAGAAAATAGCAGTAGCAGGGGGGCGGGGCTGAGAGGCGGCCCGGGGGAGACAGGAAGATTGGGGAGCAGCAAAATATAGATTCCGAGGCAATTTCTGTCCAACCTACCACCTTTCAAATGACATAAAATCATGGCTAAAGTAGGAACTTGGCTCCGAGTCTCAGGTTTACGGTGCTGCCAGATAAGGCTTAGCGGAGTCCTTCAAGGATGTGTGGATGCCAAACAGACGAGAGGCAGGAAGAGAAACCACAAATGAACTTCCAGCAAGGTGTCTTTGGAGTATCACTCCACCATGAACCTCACTAACAATACTGGCTGCAGAAGGGACTCTCATCACTCAAGTGTATAATCTCAGAGGTCAAAAACCACTGCCCCAGCTCTGTTTTCTGTGCCTCCCAAGAGAGCATCTTTTATCTTTCCAACACATTATTTGAAACATTGACTTTTAACATTTATTTTTAGAGTATATACCATAACATTTTGACACATACACTCATATAAAGTGTGAAATGTTGAGTAAAGTCAGGCATTACTTATTTTTTATGTATATTAAGAGGACCTGAAATCTACTCGGAAAAATTTCATTGCATTAATACGTTATTAGTAGTATTATTAGTATTATTATTATCATCATTATTATTATTTGATACGGTTTCTCTGTGTGCCTCCTAGCCATCCTGGAACTTACTCGGCAGAACAGGCTGCCCTGGAACTCATAGAGTTCCACCTGCCTCTGCCTCCCAAGTGCTGGAGTTAAAGGCATGCACAACCACTGCCCGGCTGCATTAATATATTATTAGCAATAGTCAACAAATTGAACCTTAGATCTGTAGACCACTCATCCTACGGTCCCACATAATTAGTACTTAGCACCCTATGGCCCAAACTTTCCTGTGTTATCCTCTCCACATGCCCTTGGTAACCACTGTTTTATTTATGCAGAAATTCTATTTGTTCAGGAATTTATGCAACATTTTTCCTATATCTGGTAATTTCATTTGGCATAAAGTTCTTCAGGTTCACCCATGTTGTTGAAAGTAGCTGATTTTCTTTTATAAATGCTGAATAATAGTGATATGTGTATATATGTATATATATATATGTGTGTATATATATATTTACAATGTCATGATACCCTTATTCATTAAGCCATATGGATGGATGGTCTGGCATTAACTTTTTAATCATGATATTTAATGAAACACAATTTCTTTTTTCAAAATAGCATAAACTTGAACACCATTCCCTTAACCTATTACTGCTAGAATTTTCATAATCTTAACAGCAAAGAGTTTTATTGGACAAATCTAGCAGATGCTCTGATGTCAGTACCCAGGGGAGATCATTTGAAAGTGCCCATGAACCCTTTTATCTCCATTCTTACTCAAACTCTGTCTACTATCTGCGGAAGCAAAGGCAACAGAAAAAAGTTAAGAGGATGAAAGAATGTTTTTTAATGTCATGATGACTTTAGCTCCAAACTCCCGTGTTATCTGAAATGGCAGCTAGTTATTACAGCAGAAAATTAGCATGTATTGATTTTGTGTGTGTGTGTGTGTGTGTGTGTGTGTGTATCAAATCCCAAAAGTGAAATGTGATTATTAAAGCAAAGATAGCTTTTTTGGGGCTCTATGAAGGTAAGAGGAGAAGCAAGACCCCCCACCCCCACCCCACACACACACCATGATGATCATCTCAGATCTGAAAGGCGAAACAAGGGGATGACTATACTATACTTCTTCTACCAAATAGTAAAAGACATGAAAATGTATATTTATTCCTTAGCACTTTGTGATAGCAGAGGGAGAACACGCCACAGAACAGAATGGAATGCAGAGTCCAGAGTGACATTTTGGTCTATCTTAACAGGGAAGAAGATCACTAAAGAATGGTTCTGGCATGAAGGGTCAGGTGAGGTGGGGGAGGGTACTGAAAGAGCCAACTGGAAAGGGGGTCATTTCAGGGCCATGGAGAAACCTGGTGAAAGGAAAACTCCCAGGAATTTACAAGGATGACCCCAGCAAGGACTCTTAGCAAAAGGGGACACATAGCATGAACTGGCCACCTCCTGTGATCAGGCAAGATTACCAGTGGAGGGATTGGCACCAATCCAGCCACATAACTTTTGACCTACAGTCTGCCCTGCCTATGGGATAAGGGTTGACACAGAGATCCTGGGAGTGGGCAACCTAGGATTGGTCCAGCCTGAGACCCAGGCCAAGAGAGTGAACCCACCCCTGATGCTGCCTGGGGTGCCAGGATCCAGAGGCTGGATAACTCAGAAACCTAGGATAGAACCAAACATGACTGGAGAAGAGAATGTCAATGTAATGATGCCTAATGATACTCTGCTGTACTCATAGATTGGTGCCTAGCCCAATTGTCATCAGAGAGGCTTCATCCAGCAACTGACGGAAACAGATGCAGAGACCCACAGCCAAACATTAGGCCAAGCTCAGAGAATCCTGCTGAAGAGAGGAAGGAAGAATTGTAGGAGCCAGAGGGGTCAAGGACATCGCAAGAAAACCCACAGAACAGAATCAACTAACCTGGGCTCACAGGGGCTCACAGAGACTGAATCAACAACCAGGGAGCCTGCATGGGACTGACCTAGGCCCTCTGCGTATATGTGACAGCTGTGTAGCTCAGTCTTTCTGTGGGACTCCTAACAGTGGAAGCAGGGGTTGTCTCTGACTCTTTTAGGAGCTTTGGGGATTGTATTTCTCATTGAGGGAAGCCAAGACAGGAGCTCAAGGCAGGAGACTGAAGCAGAGACCCGCAGATGGAAGCTTCTCTCTGGCTTGCTCGGCTTGCTCAGCTGCCTTCAGTCATACAGCCACATCCTACCTGGGCAGGGATGATCGATACTGGGGATGTCACACATATAAAGGTAAATGTACTAGGGAAATATTTACCAAAATAGAAGCTAAAAACTTAAATAAAGTCAATGAGGAAAAACCTTTAAAACCCATTACATTGCTAATATATAAACCGGCAGTTCACAAAAAGAATGTTAAAATTTGTGAAATAAAGCTTGACGTGACTGAAGTTAAAAATAGAGACTGAAGCAGTGAAATATGCATAGCACCACAGGGAATTTTTGAACATAGAGATTTTTTGAACATCAAAGAGCTTCTATTTCTAAAATCCAGAACATTGTTGATTCATCAGTGGCTCTCAAAACTACCTGGGTCAGCATCATTGGTATCACCAGGAAACTGGTGAGAGAAATCACAGGCACCAAAGTAGCCTTCAGCATCAGATACGCCATCCACACTGAAAAGATTCCCAGGATGATGAGCTAGAAAGACAGTTGCTGTGTCGGAAAAATGCATGCTATGCAAGCTTGAGGACCTGAGTTCAAATCCCCAGCATCCATGTGAAAAGCTGGATGTGATGGTGCACACCTGTCACCCTAGTGTGTGTAAAGAGGGAGACAGAGACATTGCCTAGCTAGTTTAGTGAGAGACCCTGACTCAATACCTAAGAGGGATAGCAATTGAGGAGACCCTACTTCTGGTCTCCACATGCTCATGCACATACATGCATGTTCACCTGCACACACACACACACACACACACACACACACACACACACACACACA
>CABHPR010131065.1:22704-41239 GCA_902168415.1 Peromyscus melanophrys | reverse complement strand
ACACACACACACACACACACACACACACACACACACACACACACACAGTGTTGAGATCAAAGTATACTTAACTCTAAGCTCCTCCATGTTGTATAAAACACTGGAGATTCAAACTCACAAGCAGCCTTCGACTCCATTTTGAGGGAAAAGAATGGCTGCAAACCTTGGGTGGACCCATAACCTGCATCATCTCAGGCACCAGCCCTCTGTCACAGACAGATAAATGACTTAGTCCTTGGAATAGAAAGGGCACTATCCTGTACGTTTATCAAAGATAACTGAATCTGTGGAGCACATGAGTGTAGTACAATTATATCAGGAAGGCCAGAACTAAAAATTTATTGGGCATACCTGACAGAGAGAGGTCCAGGTCCCTTGCCTGGACCCCATAGTGTGAGGGACCCCTAACACTGTGATGGTGTGGCCCCACCCCACACTGACCTATCATCATCTGATTCCTGGTGTGTGCTTCAAGGGCTGATGATTTCCAGAGGGCTCCATCCTTCATGGTTGTCACAGCCTACTGGGCTGCCTGCTGGTCCACCTGTCTGCCATCTGGACCTGGACCTGACCTGCTGCTCTCTGTTCCTGATCTCTCTCCTGCTCTGGGCCCTGTTCAGTCTTTTCATCTAACTGTTCTCCAACCTGCAACTCCAGCAGCACCCCACCCCCAATCCCACCCCAGCACTGGTCTGGCTCATTATCTTGCTAACTTGTATTCATCCTGTAACCCATATGTATGTAGAGACACACAGATGTAGTCACTGTGTGCCCTGTGAGGTGTGATGTGAGATTAAATGTTAGCAGTTAAGACCAGACTAAGAAACTTGCATTCACCTTGGCCACACTCTCGTGGTAGCAGGGTTTATGACAAATTGGTGTCATTGAAACCTCTAAATCTTGTGAGTTTATTTTTAATCAATACATTCTGACATTGTAGAAAGAACATAAATGTGTACATCTTTGTCTTTGGCAGAGTGTGCTTGTGACATTTACACACAATGGCAATAAAAAGTAAATAAAATAAAAGATGTTTTAAATAAAATGGGAACACTGGCAACAGCTGCCTTCAGGGTTTCCGGGGCCTAAATTGTACTTGCAGTACAGTATCCAAACGACGTCACTCACTGAGCGCATGCTAAATATTACTGTTATTATCCCCGCCACAGCAGCTCGCTATGGCTACAGTTGTGTTAAAATATTCAGTTTAAATGAAGTTTCTCTCGCAATTCTTGGAGACTGATCAGTAATGTTCTGAGAAACAGCGTTCATGATCTGCCAAATGGGGACAAAGCAGACCTTGCAACCATCAGCAAGCATGCCCATGCATGTCTTTCTGCCAGGCCTCCTGCTGTCTGATCACTCCTGCTGTGGTTTGGTGCTTGGTTTCAGTGTTTGCAGAGGCGTGTTTCTTCACTGATGCTGACTGTAATCCACATTGGCCCCGTGCTTCCTGCATTTCTTTGTGTGCTTTCACGCTCTGGATCTAAAGGACTGCTCCAAAAAGTAAACACCAAACTGCATGAGCTGGTTCTGTTAGTGTTCTGACCCGCCCCCTGGAAACCCACCCTGGAGATCTGCTCAGCGTCCTGATGTAAAGTCCCTTTAAAAAAGAGAACTGCCCCTCCCCCCACCCATTCCCAGGAGGTGTGACCCCTCTCCTACCCCCTCTCTCTCTATCTCTCTCTCTATCTCTATCTCTTCCTTTCTTTCTGTCTCTCTCTTTCCCTATTTTTCTCTTCATCTCTCAATTATAATAAACTTATTTCCATGTAGGTGCAGTGCCTAGAGTATGAGAGACTATCCACAGCTGCATCTGCCCGGCATGTTTCCCTGCACGCATGGGATACCCTGGCCCGGCCAACTGGGGTCCCCCATGTGTAATATCATAACAGGGTCTCAAGTGATGCAGCTAAATGTTCCAGTGTTGAGTAACTAATCCACCATGGAGTATGACGAGGAAGGCTGGGGGCAGCTCAGGAACCAATACGTGGGCATTTAAAGCAGAAAAGCCAGTGGGCATGAATATCTTGATGTTTAAGCCCTGTTGCATATACTTTGCAATCGTCCACCCATGTCAAACCAATACTCTCTAGTTTTCAGGCAAAACAGTTGCTATCTATTAACTTAGCATATCACAGCTTCCTCCAACCCAAAAGATAAGAACATCATCAGATGTCATCAAAAACCTATGTCAGAATTTGCCTACTTTACTGTATGTAACCCCTTGCATGATGTTTTCATGAACATATTTGAACAATGCCTTGCTTGGCTTATGACTTCCGTTAGTTCTGTAGCATGTAACTATTTCCACACTGGAGTATATTGTTAGAGCAACCCGAGTCTAGGTTCCTGAGATATGGTCACTTATATTTAGTTCAGAATAGATTATCTCTTATTCTCTTTGAGAGAAGGGCTGTGTTTTGTGTTGATACCATGTTCCTTTGGTTTCAGTCAGCTTCCAAGAGTGCAATCCTACCCAAGTTTCTCAACGTGAGCCCTGACGCAAGGTGCAATGTTTAGCTTTCAAAACCTACTTGGTTTGTTTGGGACCAACTTATCATGCTTCTTTTTCTAAATATCACTGAAGAATGGAAAAAAGAGCTTGCCTCAAAGGCAAAGCAATTTCCAATCAAAAAGGGACACACCAACCAAAGGACTTTCCAAACCAGCATATATTGGGTTGTGGCAGATGCTAGGAAGGACAGACAGACTTTTAGTCTTTCTATGAAATCAGCCAGAGGAAGTACAATCTTTATTTTCCACCGCTACTCCCAAACTGAGAGTCAGGAATCTTTGGAGAAATCCAGTGTCATCTCTGAGCTTCCCTGGCTCCAGTCACACACAGCTCAGTTGGACTGAAGAACTTGAGTGGATAGCCCTGGAAGCGAGCAGCAGGGGCGAGATGCAATTTGACTTAATGATCGAATGCTGGCAACTTATCTATGAAAAGCAGATTGTGAGCCCGGGCAAATAGGGTTTGAAGTCATCATCTTCCTACAAAAGAGCCTTTTAGAATTGAATTGAGGTGTGCTGAAAATGCCAGCTTTTATGGTCAGACGATCAAAATGTTCCATACTTAAGAAGACACGTGTGTGTGTGTGTGTGTGTGTGTATGTGTGTGTGTGTGTGTGTGCATATGTGTGTGTGTGTGCGCGCGCATGTGTGTGCATGCGCGTGTGTGTGTGCATGTGTGTGTGTGCGTGTGTGCATGTGTGCGTGTGTGTGCGTGTGTGTGTGTGTCTGTGTGTGTGTGTGTGTGTGTGTGTGTGTGTTTTAAGAATAAAATCAAATGTTGGAGAGGACGATAATTCTTAATTACTAGGGCTTAGTGTGTTTTGAATGAAAATGGCCCCCAAAGGGAGTGGCACTATTAGGAGGTGTGGCCTTGTTGGAGTAGGGGTGGTCTTGGAGGAAGTGTGTCACTGTGGGGGTGGGCTTTGGGGCCTCTTTTCTCAAGCCTTCTGGTCAAGATGTAGCCAGCACCACGTCTGCCTGCACACCGCCATGCTCCTTGTCACGGTGATAATGGACTGAACCTCTGAAATTATAAACTGCCACCTCAATTAAATGTTTTCTTAGTAAGAGTTGCCATGGTCGTGATGTCTCTTCACAGCAGTAAAAACCCAAACTAAGACAGCTAATGAAGTGATTTTGCTACTTGCCAAGAATAAACTGGTAACCAATGGCTCCATGCTTTTTCTTGGGAGTCATAATTAACAGTCCCCCAAAGAGTCTGGATTGCGTTTTAAGACATAAATACATTTTCTATCATTAGAAGTGTTTCTAACCAATGTGACGATTTTCCAGACAAGATTTAGAGTGAAACTGTGTTCACTGAACTGATCTCCCATTTTCTTGTTGTCACAGGTTGGGGTATCGTTTATTTGCATATGTTTTGTTTTCTTAGCATAATAAGTAATATGCCAATAAACACTTTAGTTACAGGTTATATTCTATATTGTGTGGTTACAAAGGCTTATACTATGTGAGATGCTCATACTATGTAAAGTTACCTGGCAGGTAACTGCTGTGGGATAATGCTCTTGTACACTGGTTTAATAAAATGCTGATTGACCAGTAGCCAGGCAGGAAGCATGGGCAGGGTGAGCAGACTAGGAGAATGCTGCAAAGAGGAAGGCTGAGTCAGGAGTTGCCAGTCAGACACAGAGGAAACAAGATGTGAAGGCAGAACTGAAAAAAAGGTACCAAGCCACATGGCTAAACATGAATAAGAATTATGGGTTAATTTAAATATAAGAGCTAGTCAGTAATAAGCTGGAGCTAATGGCCATACAGTTTGTAAATAATATAAGCCTCTGTGTGTTTACTTGGGTCCAAGCACCTACGGGGCTGGCGGGTGAGAGAGATTTGTCCTGACCGCGGGCCAGGCGGGACACAGGAAAACTTTCAGCTACAGGTAACCATCAGAAAACTGCATTGCTCAGAATATGCAGCTCCGTGCCTTCCTTTGGTTCCACCTTTCCTTCCTGCACTGCTGTGATGCGATACAGGGTTTGCATGAGGAGAGTGGAATATGCATGGCTCTGGACATCTGTAAATGTCACTATCTCTACTAAACACACAAATTAGATGGCAGAACAGTTCTTCTCTATGGTGGACATGGAACAACAGCAAACTGTTTTTGTATTAAAATCACACACTGCAAATCCATAAAGTCTTTAAGTTCAATGTTTTGACTTTGATATCAAGGCATCCACTTTGAGAGGCACTAAGCCTTCTGGCCCCAGTGAGGGCTATAGAGATGCTGCCCTCCTGGTTTCTGTGTTTAAGATTTTTGACCTCTCTAATTACTATCCAGATGTCTATTATCTGGATGCATGTCAATATTTTACACGACTCTGAGGTCCTTGTCAGTATCACTGTGAGAGTCCTATCACATTTTAAAGATTTATTTGATATTTGTTTTATGTGTATATGTGCTTTATGGCATGTGCATGGAAAGCTGTGGGGGCCAGAAGAGGGTATCAGATATCCTGGCACTGGTACTTACAAGCTGCCAGATGGAGGTGCTCAGTCCTGAGTCATTGCTACTGTCTTCAAGAGCTATATCTTATTTCTAAGGTGTCCACTTAAAAATCTACCACCTCATTACATTACATAATAGAAATTTAATATTCTCAATCATCTCAAAAGATGTTCGATTTCATAGGCCTTCTCAAGAAATGTGAAACTTCAATAAATATAATGAAACTTATCTACAACTTCTAATTTAATACTCTCAGTTGATTCAAATTTAGCAACAAAGATATTTCATTTTTTTAAAAAAAAAATCCTTATCATTTTGCTTCCTAAGTAAGTCCTGACCAGCTCCAAGTGCCTAATTACTAGAAACTCAGAAGAAAGCACCTACTGGGAACTTACTCTATTAATATCCGGCTTCAATAGATAATGAAATGGAAATATCTATCTTCAATAGATTTCTATATTCATTTCTAAGAAATTACATGTTTGGGCAAAGTAAGTGATGGCTCATAATTTATGTAATTATGAAGAACATGAGTCACAGAGTGCATACTTCTTTGTGCTCAATCATGTCACATCAGTTGTTCGTCTTCACAGTTTGACCATCATGGGTCATTTCAAATTACAGCCTTTTAAGCATCTGCTGGTATTCAGAGTTGTACAATGAAAACACATTTTGTAGTTTTTAAATGTTTTATGGAAAGTTCCAATCATAGTACTTGGAGATAGTCTCTTAAATCTAGTTCTTTGGTGGTTTCCATTCAGTTTGGTTCAAGTTTGGAGACAGCGTCTTCCTAGGTAGTTCAGGTTAGCCTCACACTTATGATCCTCCTGCCTCAGCCTCTCAAGTGTTAGTATTATCGGCATGTGCCACCATACCCAGGTTTAACATGTTAAATATTTTATCAACTTGTTACATGTAACATTGTTGCCTATAAACATGGACAAAGTCATGAAGTGCTATTACAACTCTATTAATGTTGTTTCTAAAGTGTTATAAGTCATATGGGCTTATAAGTATTAACAGCAAGAAGTAACAAGTTGCTCCTTAACATAAACTTTATTTTGCACCAAAGGAAATATGTGAATCTATATTCTGAGTTATCTTTATTCAGGTTCTAAAGCAGTTCCCTTTATGAAGGAATCACCTGTTGTCCACCTTGGTGGCCGGGGCCACATTCTAGAATTAAGGAAGCCTGGGGTGGAAGGGTCTTCAGGACCATCATAGCCACATTACTTTCTTACACCCCAGTCCACAGATGTTCACTTGAGAGTGTAGACATTACTGACATCTCTAACATTACCAGTTGAGTATCCTTGAGCAAATTACCACACTGCTTTAAGGCCCATTTCTTTACTTATGAGGATGCTAACATGTCTGCCAGCATCCTAAAGTTCTTCTAGGGAGTATGGAGAATCATGAGAAATACATATTTATTATACATCTGTAGCTGGAAGATTTTCCAATCTTGCCCAGGCCTGTAGTCAGGACAAGTCTCTCCCACCTGTGTCTCACGGCCACTTGGTCCCAAGTAAACACACAGAGGCTTATATTATTTACAAACTGTATGGCCTATGGGTCAGGCTTTTTGTTAGCTGGCTCTTATAACTTAACTCAGCCCAGTGCTGTGTGATGTCTTTCTGTATGCTGTGAATATGTGTTGCTCTGATTGGTTGATGAATAAAGCTGTTTGGCCAATGGTGAGGCGGAATAAGGTTAGGCGATACATTTGAATTGAAGAGACGGGAGAAGAAAGGAGAGTGAGAGGAGAAGCCAGCCCACCACCCAAGAAGCAACAAGATGCCAGCAGACTGGTAATGCCAAGGCCACGTGACAACATATAGATTAATAGAAATGGGTTAAGTTATAAGAGCTAGCTAACAAGAAGCCTGACCCATAGGCCATACAGTTTGTAATTAATATAAGCCTCTGTGTGTTTACTTGGGACCAACTGGTTGCAGGACATGGGTGGGAGAGATTTGTCTCGACCATGGGGCTGGGCAGGACTGGAGAAACTTCCAGCTACTCTTCTCCTAACAGGCCCAACATCTGTTCTTTATAAGGTCTAACCAGAATTCTTAAAGAAGCAGGGAACTGCCCACCTCTAGAGGTTGGCAAATAGGTCCTATCTGTATTGACAGACTCCAGAAAGTCTCCTGCCTCACATGCTCCTTATCAGCCTCAAGGTCCTGAATATGTTAAGCAACTATGTAGAACCTCCCAGGCTAGAGAATAATTCATCTCCTTGGCAAAAGAGGGTATTTGGAGAAGAGTGCTTATTGGTCACTGGATCCTCTACATCAGTGGTTTTCAACCTTCCTAATGCTGAGACCCTTTAATATAGTTCCTCATGCTGTGGTGACTCCCCCAACCATAAAATTATTTCACTGATACTTCATAACTGTAATTTTGCTACTGTTAGGAATCATAGTGTAAATATTTGATATTTCCAATGGTCTTAGGTGGCCCCTGGGAAAAGGGTTGTTCGACCTCCCAAAGGGATCACAACTCACAGGTTGAGAACCACTCATAGAGACTAAGAAGGGGATGAATAAGTTGTATATGCATGCATCTTCACCTTGCTGTGTTTATAAAATGAATTATGTTTCATTACATTATGAAGCACTTTGCTGCTGATGAAGGATTTTCTACAGAGAAACTTAGGGTGGCATATTAAAATAAGCACGTATATATCCATACATATGAGCCCCCAAATGCTACAATCAACAACTCTGCCGTTGTAGTTTTACAAACGGAGACAAGAACATTTCTACTTGGAGGAATATCTCCCCCATACAGATGTTTTCTTACATCTGATGCCCGTTTTGGTTGACTCCATTTTCTTACTGATTTATAAACACCTTTTTCTATTAGAAAATCACACGACTTTTGGCATCCTTGAAAAATACATTTCCCTAACTCCATTTGCTCTTTCTTCAGTTGCACATTTTTATTGTATACATATTTCCTTTCCACTTAAACCTATTTTGTTGACATCTAACAATTGCGTATATTTATGTGGTGTGTGGTAATTCAGTACATGCCTGCTCTGTGTGGTGACTGAATCAGCGACATTAGCACTTCTAACTTCTGAGTATTTAACATTTTGCTGTGTCAGGAAGCCTCAAACTCTTCCTCCCCTCTTGTTCATTATAACCTGTATGATAAAGTGCTCTGAACTCTAGTTATCCTATGCTTTTATATTAGGGCTAATTCTCCTATCTACCTGCATTTTAGTGCTTAGAAGCTGTCTTCTATTTCTGTGAAGGGACCCCATGACCATAACAATCCTTATAAATGCAGTTGGCTTATAGTTCAGAGGTTCAGTCCATTATCATCATGGTGGGACATGGTGGTGTGTAGACAGACATGGTGATGGAAAAGGAGCTGAGAATTTTACATCTTGATCTTCAGGCAACAGGAAGTAAACTGAGACACCAGGTGTGGCTTGAGCATATATGAGACCTCAAAGCCCACCCTGACAGTGACACACTTCCTCCAACAAGGCCACACCTACTCCAACAAAGCCAAACCTCCTAATAGAGTCATTCTCCATGAACTTATGAGCTTATGGGAGCCAATTACATTCAAACTACCACAGCAGTCAGGCAGTGGTGGCGTACACCTTTAATTCCAGCATGCAGGAGGCAGAGGTAGGAGGATCTCTGTGAGTTAGAGGCCAGCCTGGTCTACAGAGTGAGATCCAGGAAAGGTGCCAAAGCTACACAGAGAAACCCTGTCTTGAAAAAACAAAAGAACCCCAAACAAACAAACAAACAAACAAACAAACTAACAAACAAAAACTACCACAGCATCCAACTTTCCTCTGCCCCCCACTTTTCCTTTCCCTAATCTCTAATGGCCACATTTGTGTTCTCTGCTTAGATAGGGTGAACTTTTTTAGCTTCCACATGTAAGTGTGAATATTTATGTATTCAAATGTATTAAGCAGTTTTTTCTGGGCTCTGGGCTTTTATCAAATGAGGAAAGGAAGATCCTACCACAAGTTTATAAAAGACAAACTTTATTTCCATACTTTCTTTTAATAATTCTTTTTATGTTGTTGTTAGTTTTTTTTTTTTTTTTTTTTTTCGAGACAGGGTTTCTCTGTGTAGCTTTGCGCCTTTCCTGGAGCTCACTCTGTAGCCCAGGCTGACCTCGAACTCACAGAGATCCTCCTGCCTCTGCCTCCCGAGTGGCTGGGATTAAAGGCATGTGCCACCACCGCCTGGCTTCTTGTAATAATTCTATGGTTCATCTTTTTAAAATAATTGTTTCAATTATATATGACTATGTATGTCTGTGGATGGGTATGTACATGTCATGTCAATGCAGTGCTTGTGGAGGCCAGATGAGGTCACCAAATCCCTTGGTGCTGGAAATAGAGGCTGTTGGGAGGCACCAGCTGTGGATGTGGGGAATTGAATTCCTGTCCTCTGGCAAAAGCAGTGTGTCCTTTTAACTGCTTAGTCATCTCTCCAGTCCCTATTGTTCATCTTTCAAAAGGTAAGTTAATAACGTATGAAATAATCACTCAGTAGTTTTTGCATGTAAAATGTATGTATATGTGTGTGTGTGTGTGTGTGTGTGTGTGTGTGTGTGTGTGTTCCACTGAAAAGTCCCTGCATGTCTGAGCATGGGTGTACACTTAAGGGAGGTGTGAAGACATATTCTTCCCATGCTTCCAGATCAATCTCTTTCAGGTTGGAGCCTGTTTGGACTACATACTCCATCTCAGGAATAGCTTTGAAGTATGGGACTGTCAAACACATTTCAATTCCTGATAGATCTAGTTTTCCGCACACCTCTTCTTTCATGTGTCCTACATAACATTCACTTTTGCCAAACCATGACAGTGCAAAGACTTCTAATTCCTAAATCTATCTGTAGAATATAACCTCAGCTTAATTCAAGAAAATATGGCATAGCAGTAGTGAGTGTCCTGCCCAAGAGCAAAATATGTCTTTCCATTTAATTGTCGTTTTAAATCTTTCTCGAACATACGTTCAAATGTTTCTTTGGATGATTTCTCCACATTTGAAACCTGCCATCTGGTCAAATTTTGTTAACAGTGTTAACAGTTATTCTCTTAATGTCATTATTATGATGATGGTTATGATTATTCTGTGCTACTGGGGATCAAATCTTTTCATTTACATATTAATATTACATGTGACTAGAGATGCTACATATCACTACATCAAAATATAAATACATATAAAAGTATAAATTTCATATAACTAATTTTATACTTGGATGTGTATGATTTTTCTCTTTTAATTAATTATTAAGTCATATTAATAAAATTTATAATGTTGAAATAGTCTTTCCTAGAAGAAACTTCATGTGGGTGTTTCTAATATTATTATTATTAATTATTAATAATATTATTGTTATATATAATATTATTTTGTTTGCTATGTTCTATTTATTCCATACCAAAAAGGATAAAAATGTATCAGCCATCTTCATGCCTCAGTGGCTAATGTTCAAGCCTGGGAGAAAGTCCTGTTTAGAGGCTTTCTACAGCTACAATGGCTTTTTCATGGGAATCTTTGGAAAGGAGTGCTGGAGGACCACCATGAGGGCTTTCAGAGAAGTCCAGGTCCCCTATGACTTCTCAATGCCCTAGATTCCACCCTTGACCTGCTCTCAAAGTCATTATGCTTTGGCCCATATTCCTTGGGCTTGGATTATAGCTATTTTCAAGTTTGCTGACATGACAGTTCCCCATCATGTTTCCTTTTGACTTGTTGGGTTTTTAATGTAAGACTCGGGGAAGGATAAGGACATCGCTCTTCACAGTCCTTTCCTGGCACTTCTACTCTAGTACTTTAAAGGCTGACCTCCTCTCCCTTGGGGTTCTTTACTTATCCAGTCCATCTCCTTCCTGCTTTTAGATATTTAGGTTGCTCCAAATTTTTACTGTGACTAATGTCCCTGAAAAAAAAAAAAAAGGGAACAATTAACTAGACCAAGATTGAAGAAAATCCAGTTCAGTCGCACAAAATAATGACTATCTAAGAAGCAAAGGGTACACAGAGCTATGAGAGGGGCACTCATGGGTGAGGGTTGCTTTCATGGGGTGAGCTACGCTGGCAGAGTAGACCAGAACGGGAAGGAATCTCTGGGGCAAGTTCCTCTTGTCTAATGCTCTCTTTTGCTTCTCCTCCCCACATCCTCTTGCAGGCAGCATTCTGTGGTAACAACTTAGAACAGTAGTTTTCAACCTGTCCGTTGCGATCCCTTTGGGGGTCCTGCATCAGGTATCCTGCATATCAGATCTTTACATTGTGATTCATATCAGTAGCAAAATTATGATTATAAAGTAGCAACAAAAATGATTTCATGGTTAGGGGTCACTACAACATGAGGAACTGTGCTAAAGGGTTGCAGCATCAGGAAGGTTGAGAACCACCAGCTTAGCAGGTGCTAAGCTAAGACCTGGGAACCAGCGGTGCTCTGTGATTCTGTTTCCTTGAGTTCTAGATTATTTGAAAATGAAGAGTTGCCATTAGTCATCACAGGAATGGTTCGTGGCATAGACTGTCATATGAAGGAAGCTCCTCTCTGGAGACTTGGGAGTCAAGTGCTGTAAGCTGTGTTGTGAGATAGTACGTGGATTTCGTCTGGTGGTAGTCTGGTGGCACTAATCCACCAGACTACTTCAATTCTTTTAGTGGACATGAGCAGGTGTTCTAAGAGCAGTGGCAACAGTATAGTGTGGGCCACCTGTCCTGGACACCGATGGCAACAAGCTTTTAAAATGTTTCACTCATGGCCATCCTTTCTCTGAAGAACCTATAGAGTCTCACAGCCATTAAAACTCTTCCTCGGTGTCTCTCCACATCTCAGATACAGATGTCTCAAATCAGGCTGAGTACTAGGTGGACAGCTGAAAATAAACGAACTTCAACATCACCCACAAAAGCCACAGACACTTCAATAACCACACTATTGAGTCGGGTAAGGTGGGAAGGTATGTCACAGATCTCTGCCTTGTGTCTAAGACTGGGTTAAAAAAAAAACAAAAAACAAAAAACAACCACATTAAAACATTCATACAGGTAACAGCATTCGATGTATGAAATATTCAAAGACTGGTGAAATAGCATCACACCGAAAGATGAGAACGACTCCATGGGTGCTTTAGTTTGAATTCCTTGTTAGTTACTTGAGCAGCTAGGAGCCAGCAGCTAAGGAGAAGCATTACTAGTCTCTGTGTTACAGGATGAGCGAGGCCCAGATTATACTTGGAGAGGCGGGAACTCGTCATCTTAGAGGGCCAAGCTGGCCCTACACAACAAATGGCACTGGCTAAGGGAAGGGGGAGGGAGAGAAGGGGGAGGGGGAAAGGGGGGAGGTGAAGGGGAGGGGGAGGGGTTGTATAAGACTTTACAGATAAGCTCTTTTGAAACACATGCCTAGCTTCCTCCTTCTGCAGCTCCCATAAAGCATTATGGAGAAAGACGGATGCAGATTTTAAAAAATGCTCCTGAGCTGACTCACTTTCTTCCTTCAGTCCCCACTCTTCGTCTGTGAAAGACCAGTGGGACCACTGACGTGAAAAGCTCCATCCTCCTGGATCCCTGGAAGGCATTCCGCCCTAGGAGTATCCTCAGGGTCATCCCTAGCTCTCTACAGCCACAGAGCAAGCAAGGAGCAGGGCTAGGAGACTGCAAGATCAAAACTAGGGATTCACCGATCCAGATGTGTGCACCTCTGTGCTTTCAGAAGAGATTATAGGCATTTTCAGCCATTTCGTAGGATTATGGGAGACATGCATAATAAAGAAACAATCTGTTAATAGATTTGGTTATCTGGGGAAGAAAACTAATAAACTTAAAAAAAATCATTGTATACCAGGAAATGTAACATAATCTTGTTTATTTTACAACTTTATCTTTTATGGTACCTTTAAATAAAAATAGATTAAAGTGAAAATGCATCATCCTTTTATTAAAAAAAATCATTTCCAAAAAAAATTGATCTAAAGATTAATACCAGTCAATCAACTATAATGCTAAGGGACACAAAAATAGTACTGAATAGGTGTTTTGGGTTTGGTTTCGCTTTTGGTCCAAGAAGTCTACAGTGAAATTTTATACATCAATTCATTTCACCATTAGTATTTAATGCTTTGTGTTTATTGACTTATTGTGTTTATTGACATCTCCCTGCCTCTTCCTTCCCAAGTTATAAGCAAGTGCCACCAAGTCCAGCTTTTTACAGGGTCCTGGAGATCTAACCCAGGTTCTCACACTTGTGTGGCAAACACTTTACTGACTAAACATCTCCCCAGCCCTGATGCCTGACACTTTGAGGAAACAAACAGTCCTATGTGCATGTCACCATTGCTGAGGGACACTGAGGGATGCAGAAGCCCGGTGTGACCATCTACTAAGATATTCTCAACAAACATGAATTACAACGTCCTCTTGAAACATTAGCTCAGAAGGAAGTGGACAGTTTAGTTTACCAGTCTCGGTTGAATCATTGTTTGCAATATACATTCTTTCAGATTGAATCCATCTGTTTGCTTCCTAGTTTGAACACATGGTATAGTACGTAAATGCGTCCTTCAATTAAGAGAGGGATAAGTACCAGTTTCCTCTAAAGTTGATTTCTTCTTCCCAGTAACTTTGTAAATCGTGTTTATGTTATGAAACAACTACTTAAAGTATATGAAAACATCATAGATGAAAACAAAATGTGTAAATTTTAAAAATTATTGAGCAAAATCTATCTTGTTCTGAAACATTCAGCACAATATAGCATATACTTATTCTTACATGTTAAATGCTTTTACATATTATACAAAAGGCAAAATGAAAGTTCTTTTAACTGAAATTTCATAACCCTCCTCTGAAATCATTTTTTGTTTGTTTGGTTTTTGTTTGCTTGTTTGTTTGTTTGTTTGTGACAGGGTTTCTCTGTGTAACAGCTCTGGCTGTCCTGGAACTCACTTTGTATATCAGGCTGGCCAGAGATCTGTCTGCCTCTGCCTCCCAAGAGCTGGGATTAAGGCATGTGTTTTTTTCTTAATGATCAAAACAATGCTCACTGGCTTTGTTGCAGGTGAAAAGTACTTTTGTCAACATGGGCTCACCTAGACTTTCCCATCACAGATTATTAATATACATTCTTTCCCCTAGTTACTCAGTATCAGAGATTGTTCCTGACTTACGTTAATGTTTCTCATTTCCACCTTATTGCTTAGGCCCCTGGCTAGATGTGCAACAGGCCTGCCAGAGACAGCCACATTCACTCAGCCCTTGACACGTGTCTCCTACCACAGTTTATTTATGCAGAATGCCCTTGTCAACTCCACATGGAAATCTAGAAGCGAGTGAATTTGACAATGCCTCTCGTTGGAAGTATCTCTCATATCAAGCCTTATACAGACAGCCCTGGGTTCTGCAGGTTCCATAAGCATAGATTCAATCAATCATTGATCAATAGTGTCCCATCATTGCTGACATGTGTCATGTGGTTATGTGTATAGGGTTGCAACTGTAAAGAACACATAGACACTTCTTGTTTTTTCTTGTCATTATTTCCTAAGCAATGTGGTGTAACCACTAGTCACAGAGCATTGGTATTTCACTAGGTCTTAAAAATAATCTGGGGTTAATTTAAAGTATATAAGAAGGTCTGCTTAGTTTATGTGCAGATATCATGTGATTTTTGTACTGTGTATTCCATTTTATTGGAATGGAATCTACCAGAAAACCATAATTATCATTGTGTTTGTGTAGAGTTAGAACTATATCATGCAAAGAGTAGATGACAGACAGGAGAGAATACAAGCCTATTAAAGAGAGGTGCTGAGGAGCCCAGGGTCACCTCATGAACAGGTGTGGTCAGACAGAGTTTGAGTAACCAAATGGGATGGATAAAACTAAGACACAGGTATGAAGTAACAAAGAGAAAGATATATACTCAAGACATGTAAAGAACCTTCTTTTGATTCCTCATCTTTCCAGAGATGGACGAGGATGTGGATCTGAGAAAAGATCAGACCCTACAAACATAAGGTCATCTTAAACTTGGCTCCCAATAAATTCATGAAATCCCTAGAGAACATTTTTGTGTTTGGTGCTAGAAAGGATTCAACTTATTACAAATAGGAAAGGCTATTTAAATTGTGGGATTTTGCAGAAAATTTGTTTTCAACTATAAAGCATCTTTCAACTGTCTATTAAAATAAACACCCCTAGCCCCGATGCCCTGTCTCCCTCTAGGGACCATCACTTTCTCTCAGCCCTTGCATGGAAAGCTCTTCCAGAGATTTTCTAATATGTGGATGCTGACTTCTTCACTCCTTGGTCTCTTTTGTCCCCTCCAGACTTCTGTCCTTACTACCTCAGTGAAAACAGTCCTAAGTATATGTCACCCCCACTTTACAGCATTCCAAGAGTGAGTCTCTTCTCATATTACAGGACTTCTCCAACTGGGGGTCTTGCTAGCTCCATTCCCACCCTCAAAACTCCATTTACCTGGATGCCAAGCCATCCCTCTCCATTTGTTCTCCTTACTATACTGTTTCTTCCCTTCAGCCTCTGTTGGATTCTTGTACTGAACTACAGACATTGAAGGTACTATGTTACTTTTTATAGAGACACAGAGAGAAAGACCTTTTTGTCCCAGAAGGTACATTGACAGATCAAAGGAAGGATTCCATCTAAGTATGATGATGAATTAATGAATTTACTGGGGCTACAGAAGGGTGTGTGAGGGACTATGTGCAGAAGCACAGTTGAGACATTACTTAAAAGAGCATAGATGAGTCCAAAGCAGCTGTATCAGAGAATGATCTCACCCCAGCATGGGTACCACCAGACTCCCATCCTCACTTGATGTTGAACCTCCCCTGCACTCTAGCCACCCCTTCAAGATCATATGCAGCTGGGGGTATAGGAGGGGGTAGTGGGTGAAATCACAAACAAGAGTCAAGAAGGACTATTAAAGCTCCATTACTGTTATTGCATACCTAGTTACCATGGTAATCATTTGCTGATCTCACAGCCATGACAACAGGACAAAGGTATTCTTTATGTAACCATGGCCATCTCTGTTCTGTGATGGCTCACAATGATCATGATAATGGGCACACTCCTACAAAGAGGGACAAGTGAGAGGCAAGGCCACTCCCTTCTCTACTGACACTCTTCCTTCAATAGCTTCCATCCAAATCAATGTCATCGATTAGCCTCTCAACCACTAAATTCTCAAACTCGAAGGTTTCCTCCAAGTCCCAGCCTGCTACATAAAACTGATTTCCCAGCATCTCACCAGATGACTCACAGCATCTCAAAACGAACATTCTAAAATTCAACCCTTAGCCCCACAGCTTCTTCATCCAGTTGCAGGTATACTGGTCAAGCTTCAGCGCGTATTTGCCTGTGCTCATCACAAGCCCTGGAGTGTCCTCATTAGTCCAAGGCACCATCTTCCCCATTCAGGCCTTGGACTGAACATCAACTATCAAACAGGTCTCTAATGGCAACCTCATCTCAAATAGCATTGGAGAACTCTAATAAACAGTTAGTAAATGAATAAATGAGCAATCTATGTTTTTTTTTCATTATAATACCCAAAAATGCTGCTGCTAACTATTCCAAACTGCCTTGCCAAAATCTATATATTCTTTCCCAATTTTGGAAACACTTGAACAGAAGTCTGTCAACAGAGCTGTTTCAGGAAAATGCAGTTGGTGCTGTATCTGCCCATCCCATTGTGGTGGCTCGTGGCTCCGTGAGCCACCAAGGTGATAAGGGCAGCTAAGCAGAGGTCAAGTTCTGACAAGACCTTAAAAATCAACTTATGGTGCCTTGGACAGATGTGGCTGAAAGGCCCACACCTCCTACACAACTCTAAGATTCTATGTTTTTATGCTTCAAATATCTACACCACAATTAATTGGAAACAGTGGCTTTCCATGTACTTGTACATAGTGAAGACTTGGAGCATCAAGCTGGCTTCCCTAATGAGAACCATCATAGGTGCAGAGCTGAGAGCGGAGGCTGTTTCAGGATGCTTCTTCACTAATCCTTGACTTTATCTCCCAAGAGTATGCTGGTCCCAAAGGATGGATGGTCTTGAAACAGTGGCCCTCTTTGACCTGTGTTCCCTGTATAGAACTTCCTTTGAGGAGAATAATGATTGGTGTATACCCAAAGACAAATTTCACATGATGAGTTATTTTTTCTTCTAATTTAAGAATTCTGTGGACTGAAGGGTGAACTTTTTTAGTGGTGTGTGTGTCTAGCATACACAAAAGCTAGGTTTAATCCTCTGGCACCTTGTAAACTGGGTAGTAAAGGCTGGAGGAGAAGGAATTCAAAGTCAAGATTAGCTGAGCTATATGAGACCCTATCTCATGTTTTTCTTAGGTTTAAATGTCTTAAAAATAAAATAGGATAAAATGGTTATGTTCTAGTTTTCTCTCAAGGCCACATCTATTATTTTCATATCTAAGCTCTCCACTACATACAATGAATTTCAATTGTTTCATCTAGTTCACATAAAGTGTTATTTATAAGCACAGAAAAAGGAAAGGGGTCAGAAAACACAATTGTGTGGGGCAGTTTACTTTCATCATCATAGCTCTGACATCCAAAAAACAATTTTTAAAAGTGATGCAGAACAAATCTAGTCTCTTCCCTTCAGGTTAGATTGGATACGCTGGCATATAGACTTTCTCATTTACTCTAAAGCTTGGCTTATCTCACAAAAGGCTGGTGCTCTTGTGATGGGTCAGAAAGGCTACAAACTGAAACCCACCATGTGCCAGGAACCCAAATGTCTCCATATGTGTGGAGGAAATGTAAGCATATTGGTGGGCAAAATAAAACCACTTATTCTCTTTTTAAAACATGGGTATTTTGGCCAGGTGGTGGAGTCAGGTGTCTTTAATCATAGCACTCAGGAGGAAGAGGCAGATGGATCTCTGAATTCAAGGCCAACCTGATCTACAGAGTGAGTTGCAGGACAGCCAGGGCTACACAAGGAAACCATGTCTCGAACTCCCCTAACGAGGAGGACCGTGAGAGACCAGCTCCCACGATCTGCTCAGGGTAATAAAAGGAATACCTCAGAGTAGCAGGGCGTAGGAAACTTTTTCTGAGGGTAGTTAGGAACACGTTTTAATCTACCTGTGACTGGTGAAATAAGGAAACACACACGCTTTCTGATGGGAACTTTCTCTTTTACTTCATCTTAAGAAGTGGTCTCCGACTCTGTTCAAACAGTTACAAATCTCCACACAGTCACAGCTAAACATCTCATTTACATAGCTCTCTCATCATACAGCATTACACAGCTCCTCAAGGTAGCAGGAGCTCTCCCACACAGCTCTCTTTCTCTCTCACACACACACACTCACACACACATACTTCTACATTGTTCACTCACTCTTTACTCACTCACTCCTTCACCTACTCACTCTCCACACTTCTCTCATGCTTCTTCTTCTTCATTTCTCACTCAGCATGGACGGACACACACACACACACACACACACACACACACACACACACACACACA
>CABHPR010131065.1:3564-22694 GCA_902168415.1 Peromyscus melanophrys | reverse complement strand
ACACACACACACACACACACACACACACACACACACACACACACACATCACTCACATTCTGCAGCAGCTCTCACATAGCTCTACACAGCCACAGCCGTCTCTCTCCACACCACTGCTGCTGCACAGCCAAACTCAGGACAGTCATAAGTTACATTTTCAGGGTCCTACCCATTCTCAAAACACAAGATAAGTTACAAAGTTTCTCTTAGGCTAGTAATGTCACATTGACCCATGCACGTAGCTCTAAGTTGGTGAGAGGTCCCAAATATTAACTTGGCTGAACCTTGAGCAGTCAGGGTAGGTGCAGAAGGGGAGCTACTGCAAGGACTCTGTCTTGATGTAAACAGCCTGGCCTTGATTTAGCAATAAACAACACCTGGGAATTAAGTCTGTGTATATTCTGCAGGGGCAGCTTAGTCTGTTTTGGACTAGTTTTAAGGTCTTTGCAAAATGTGTAAAAGGCTATCTTTGAGACTGAGAACATGGTTACTTTCCTGTGTCAGTAAAGAAAAATATTCTGGTAATATTTCTGTTCATCAGAATTAGATAACTTAAACAGAAATGTTCTATTAAACACAGCTAACGTGTGCCCAGAGATGTAAAACACACCATCAAAGGGCTGTGAAAAGCGCCCCACAGCTGTTCTTTTTAGACAGGTAAGGTAGTGGCACATGAAGTTACAGACAGAAAAGAACCAGTATCCTCAGCCAGTCACCCCACGGACTTCCCACAGACTTTGCCTAGTGGGGCCACCCCATGGATTTTGTTTAATGGGGCTCCTCCATGGACTTTGCTTCGTGGGGCTCCCCAACACAGAGTTATTCATTTGGTAGGTCATATCTGTAGAATACTGGTTGTCATCTGCTGTATATTCTTTAATGGCCTGTAGCACCCCCAACCCCCCCAAAAAAACAGGTATTTTTTAATGACATGAAAATCGTGTTAAATTTGATATATAATGGAGTCTTATATTTAGAGCATTACTCTGAAAGGGTTTGATTCTCTTAGTAAACCAATAGACCCTCAAGATTTAAAATCAAGATGTATTCCCATTAAGCACAGATGGGAAGTTTATTTGAAAATATTAAACAGACAGACATACATAATACAGTAACTAAAATTCCTAAAACAATTTCCACTCTGCCATAAGTATAAAAGCGACACTTTGCATCTGAGCAAGAACATGACAAATGTTTGTTTAACTGGATGGTGAATTCAGTGGTCCAGACTTGTATCAAGCTCTGAGTTAGTGCCGGGGTGTGTGTGTGGGGGGGGGGGGGTGGAGTATGTGGAGGAAACTCCAAAGACCACCCAGATTTACCCTAGCCATCAAGGGCATACTACCTAAGGAAACAGCTTTGCGTGAAGAGCTCCATCTTTTGCTGTAACTATTGCAAACATAGTTATATGAAAAAAGCCCTCGGTTTCAAACAGCCAACTCATGCAATGAGCATAGGACGCGGTCCCACTGCCTGGATGCCTCCCAAACAGATCAAGCCAATCAACTGTCTCACCCATTCAGAGGGTCTGATCCAGTTGGGGGCCCCTCAGCCATTGGTTCATAGTTCATGTGTTTCCATTCATTTGGCTATTTGTCCCTGTGCTTTATCCAACCTTGGTCTCAACAATTCTCACTCATATAGACCCTCCTCTTTCTCGATAATTGAACTTCCGGAGCTCCACCCGGGGCCTAGCCGTGGATCTCTGCTTCCAGATCCCTCAGTCATTGGATGGGGTTTCTAGCATGACAATTAGGGTGTTTGGCCATCCCATCACCAGAGTGGGTCAGTTCAGGCTGTCTCTCGACCATTGCAGCAGTCTATTGTGGAGGTATCTTTGTGGATTTCTGTGGGCCTCTCTAGCACTTTGCTTCTTCCTATTCTCATGTGGTCTTCATTTATCATGGTCTCCTATTCCTTGTTTTCCCTCTCTGTTCTTGATCCAGCTGGGGTCTCCCACTCCCCCAAGCTCTCTTTCCCTCGACCCTCGCCCTTCATTTCCCCCACTTATATCCAGGCTGTTCATGAAGATCTCATCCATTTCTCCGTCATTGGGCGATCCCTGTGTCTTTCTTGGGGTCCTGTTTTCCAGGTAGCCTCCCTGGTGATGTGAATAACAGTCCAGTCATCCTTGCTCCACATCTAGTATCATCCTATGAGTGAGTACATATCATGTTTGTCTTTCTGAGTCTGGGTTACCTCACTCAGGATGATTTTTTCTAGATCCATCCATTTGCCTGCAAACCTCATGATGTCATTGTTTTTCTCTGCTGAGTAGTATTCCATTGTGTATATGTACCACATTTTATTTATCCATTCTTCAGTTGAAGGGCATCTAGGTTGAACCCTGGGGCTTATGCAGGGTCGCTTGGCTCGGCCTGGGAGGAGGGGACTGGCCCTGCCTGGACTGAGTCTACCAGATTGATCTCAGTCCTCGGGGGAGGCTTTGCCCTGGAGGAGGTGGGAATGGGGGGTGGGTTGGGGGGAAGGGGAGGGAGGCTGGAGGGGGGAGAACAAGGGAATCCGTGGCTGATATGTGGAACTGAATGGTATTGTAAAATAAAAGAAAAGAAAAGAAAAGAAAAAAAAGAAAAGAAAAGAAAAAAGCCCTCAACGAGCAGCTCAATTACACACTGTTTCAGTCAGATGAAAGGCGTTCTCTCTCCTTAAAACTTCCTTTTTTCTTTCTTTAAAACAATGATGTTACCATTTACTCTTTATATTATCATAACCTGTATTATCTTTTTTCATATTTTTTCTCTTGAGTGTGTATGTGTATTTATGTGAGTAGGGGATATATCAATCAATCACTCTATCTCTCCATATATATATATATATATATCCATATGGAGGGCTATATATATATGCATGCATATGGAGGACAGAGAGAAATCTCAGGCATCTTTCCTCAGCTGTACTGCACCCTTTGTTTGAGATTATGGGGTCTCTCCTTGGCCTGTTAAGCTAGGTTAGCTGGCTAAGAGTAGTAGAGACATACCCGTCTCTTCCTCCAAGCTTGCCATTTCTAGACTAACAAGCCATGTCTTGCTTTTTTTTTTTTTTTCTTTCTTTCTGTAAGTTTTAAGGATCCAAACTCAGGTCCGCATTCTTGCAAGGAAAGCACTTTTTGACTGAGCCTTCTTCCGGGTCCTATTGTCTTCATATTTCTGAGACTAGAAATTGACCCACGAGCTCCATCTAATTGGCTGCAGAACCAGAACCAAGGCATTGATGGAGTGGTGACAGATGACTGGCCCTTCCCCCAGCACTGCATTTAGACAAGGAAGGGAAAGCTTAGGATGTTCACACTCTCAGAAACCAGATATTACATACTAACATATTGAAATGATTCTTTAAATAATTTAATGAAATGCATTTCTGAGTTCCTCCTGGTCTTTGAACAATATCTCTTGTGGTAAAAATGGGTTTCAGTTCCAGAGATTTCAACATAGCATGATGTAAACAGGGCACAGTCTTAGTTTTCTAGATTAATTAAAGCATGTTCTATTTGTAGAGCACAAAAGGAGGAGACAGCATGCAATTAGCAATTACTCATCACAGAGGACAACTCTCTCAGCCCCTAAAAGTCTGAGTTAGTCTTTCCTTCTTATGCAGGAAGGAAACCAGATAGGTCCAGCCCCAGCAACTTGTGACTATGCATTCAATATTTATTTGTTCTGTATGACAGGTCATCTGGTGGCCAATCAGAGAAATATATACCATAACTGACAGTGTTCCTTATCATCAAGATGAATCTCTCCATGGCTTGTTGCTATGTACCTGCATCGCAGAGAGAAGTAAACGAAGAGCAAATCCAAGTGAGGTTATGCTCTTTCGTCAGAGGTCAGAGGCCTCTTCTGAGTCTTCTACAATAATCAAATCACAAAAACATCTGGGTTTAATTCTCACCCTTCACAGAAGCCAAGTAAACAGTGCAGTCCAAGAAAATTTACTAGGTTAAAAAAATAATCTCAGTAATAAAAACTCACAGGAGGCAAAAGCCACCATTCTGAACGTCTATAAAGTACTAAATGCAAGCTCTGGGCTGTGGGTGCCCCTCACATTTTCACCACCCTCTGGCTAATTATGGCTGTCCCCAACTGCCAAGGAAAACATGGCCACAGGCTGCCTTCCGACGCTCTCAGAAGACAGGGGAGGAATGCTTTTGTGCAGTTCTTTTTGGACCTCCTTATCTGATGGCACTGGGTTATCACCCACCCACAGGGCTTTCTAGACCTCCCCCCACTTCCCTCCATGGACATGCTGAGTAATCCAACCTCCCTAATATTATCAGATCAAAGAACCAAAAATGTCTTCCATTCCCCAAGGAACTGTGGCAAACAATCAGGATCCTTGGACTTTGTGCTCTGGACATGTTTATCTACCAGGCCAGTGCTCTAGTTTTGTTTCTGTTGCTGGGAGAAAGAACCCTGACAAAAAACCAACTTATGGGAGAGAGGGGCTTATTGCAGCTCACAATTCCACGTTACAGTCCATCCTTGTGGGGAAATCAAGGCAGGAACTTCAAACAGCCAGTCACAGCATATTCAGAGTCAAATGCAGGGAGAAATGAATACATGCAGGCTTGCTTTTGTATGGGCTCAGCTTGATTTCTGTAATCTTAGACAGTTCAAGAGCCCCTGTATAGAGATTGGGGACACCCACAGTGGGATGTAGCTTCCCATATCAATTCACTTAACTAGTACAATCCCCAACAGGTGAGTCCACAATACAACACAAAGTAGACAATCCTTCACTGAGACTCTCTTCCCAGGTGTTTGTAGGTTGTGTTGAGCTGACAACTAGAGTTAACTATCACAGCCAGGGAGATTCAGTGATTTTTCAGATAAAAATGAATAAATTGCTCAAAAAGCCACGTGAGACTTTGTCAATTCCTTCAGCAAGACTCCACAAACCACAAATTATAAAACTGGTCATTTATAAAACTAAATTTCTCAATATGTGTATATGTTTCTCCCTTCCTCCCTCCCCCACCTTTCTGTGGTGTGTGTGTGTGTGTGTGTGTGTGTGTGTGTGTGTGTGTGTGTGCATATATACAAACACACGAGTGTGTGAAGGTCAGAGGTCAAAGTCAGGTGTCCTCCTCAATCACTCTCCACCTTCTCTTTTGAGACAAGATCTCTCACTGAACTCGGAACTTGCCAATTGGATAGACTGGCTTCTCAGCAAGCTTCCAGGATGCACCTGTCTCTACCTGTTCAGAACTGGGTTGCAGGCATGGACCACTGCATTTGGCTTTTTATGTGGATGCTGGACATCTTAACTCTGATTCCACATTTATACAGTCAGTGTACAACGGAACCAACTCCACAGCCCCATATAAGTAAAGTCTGTTGCCTTGCAGTGATAAGGATTAGGATCCATTAACTAGGTCCTTAACAATTAAGTTTAATCGAGGATATTGCTTCATTTACATCCTGTGTCCTTCTACTGATAACTTGAAATCAATGCCTCATGTTGAATTGAGCTTTTCAAAAAAACTGTGCTTTAAAACAAACACAACAACAACAATGATTCTACAGCACAGTGGTCAGCAGAGGGGCTACAAGTTGACACGTGAGTATTAGACTCATGGACGGGCATCTGATAGGCGAGAGAGCAGACGAGTGGCTGAAGACAACTGTGCAGGCTGAAGCAGAGATCATGTGGGGTGGGAGGAGAGTTCCTCATGTCCTTGCACTTTCCCTTTTGGAGCTAGCAAGAAGCCAGCCATGCCAATAATATTAGCCAAGACTGAGCATTTTAGTAACTGTCATATTGGCTAAGAAGTCCTACAATATGGTAAAAAAGATCAACAGCTTGACAGGCTGTGATGTAGAAAAAGCCCCTTGAGAGGTAACAAAGCAAGACACCAGCCTGGGAGGCCAGACACAAGCCCAGGCAAGGAAGAATAGGCCCCCAATGTTCCTTTTGCACTATTTTCCTCTAGACATAAGAGTCTAAAAATGCACCATACAACTAAGCGATTTTGTGCTGGTGGGAGTAAATGGTGATGATTACCTTCGTCAATACTTCCTATAGAAAGAACATAAAACCTTCTCATGTCCTTTCTTTTACTGTGTACAGAGAATTTAAAGCAGAATATCAAAAGTAGTCCTGTCTGAGTAATAGCTATGGCAACTCTTTATGCCCATAGTAGAAATGTTTGCTGACAATATGCAAAACAAAGGTAAAAGGAGCTGATGAAAATCTGCTCTGTACATTTCTTCTAAAGCCGTGGTTCTCAACCTTCCTGATGCTGTGACCCTTTAATCCAGTTTCTCATGTTGTGGTGACTCCCAACCATGAAATTATTTTCATTGCTACCTCATAACTGTAATTTTGCTAATGTTATGAATCATAATGTAAATATCTGTCGTTTCCTATGATATTAAGTGACCACTGTGAAAGGGTCCTTCAACCCCAAAGGGCTGGTGACTCATAGGTTGAGAACCACTGTAAGAAATTCCAGACAGTTTTCAGCTCCAATGTCTATGTTCAGATTCCCTGTTCTTTCTGATACTGCTCCATGGTCTCTCCATTCTCTCTGAGGCTCAGAGAGATGAGTAAATGGAAAAGAATTGGGGTGGTTGCAGGAACAGTTTCTCTTGGTGGACCTTCATTTCATAGAGGAGAAGGGACTCTGGGAAGTTCCCAGAGATTCAAAAAACAAATCCATGCATGGTGAGATGAAAAGCTCTCACTTAAATAACAACTAGGGTAAATCCGGATCCACCCCCTTTCTGTCTCTCATTAGAAAACAAACAGGCCTCTATGGGATAATAACAAAATAAAATATAAGAAGATACAACAAAAACTAACAGATCAGAATTGGATAAAAACAAACAGAAGGAAAAGAACCCAAGAGAAGGTACAAGAAACAGAGACCCACTAATTTGCACATTCAGGCATCCTACCAAAATACTTAACTTGAAGTCATAATATATATACAAAGGACCTGTAGAGTAAAAAGAGAGAAGAATATGTATATATTTTACATTTATATATATTATATATATATATATATATTTATAAAGAAGAAGAAGGAGAAGAGGAGGAGGAGGAAGAAATATTTAAAGAAGAAAAACAAGGAAGAGCCCTGACGTAACATTTTGAGACAAGTATCCTCCAAAGATGCTGTTGACTTCATTTTCTGTTGGCCATCTACTGCTGGGCATGCAGCCCACCCTTAAGAGTAGTTTGTTTCCCTAGTGAGACTTCCATGGAGGAAACTAAATTTTCATTTGCAAATGGTTATCAATTGGAGATTGCTTCTGAGTTAGAGATGGAAGAGTATGTTACTTCTTCTTTCAGCTCTAGGAACCCATCTGGTGCAGACCTGTGCAGGTCTTGTGCATGCTGCTTCAGTCTCTGTGAGTTCTTATGTGCATTGATCCTGCTGATTCTTCCCATATATTATGGTGTCTTAAAACTGTAGACTTACAGTTGGATAATTTGGGAAGATAGATCACCTTCCAAATCTCAGATGACACCCCAGACACACGGAAATGAGAATGATATCGTTGTGTTGCTGTTGTCTGAAGTGAGGAAGCCTTACTCGGTCAAGTGAGGACACGATATATGTTAATGATGTTCTCTAAGATGGATGCAGCCTTTCCCATCAAAAGTGGGAATCTTGTCAGAAATTCAACAGGGAGTTGCACGCTGAAAACATGAAGAAGACAAGCATTTGCTGCCTATTTCAAGACGGGAGTAATGGATGATGGTGACAGGTGTCAGGACCATGAGCAGGAAAAGACCTAGCTGGGTAGAAACCCAATTTCAGTAAAGAAACTGCAGCTCGTCAATCTGGATTTCAACCTTAACCATGAAATAATGAGTACACTTTAATGGAGGGAGAGGGAACAGAGGTTGGGGCTGACAATGAGAAATAGCTTTGAGATAATCTAGTAGGGAAAAGGGAAAGAAGTAAGACAACGTGTGGCAGTCCATAGGGGATGAGGGAGACCGGCATAGGGTAAGTATGCAAAGGATGAAGACTCCAGGAGGGAGGTGGTCCTGTCGTATAGCTAAGGAGAATAATGAGGCTCAAGCTATAGGAACAAGGAATACCTCATAGAAAAGATAGCAAGTCATAACCCAGAGTTTCAGAATCATTACGTTTAGCAATGGTTCCCATGGGAACCTTACCTGGGTAGAAGTTCAAACGGGGCTGAAGCATCTGCAGGCTTTTAAAAAAAAGGAGTTTGCTAATAAAATGATGACATGTGGGGCTGGAGAGATGACTCTCACTTTGCTATTTTTGCAGAGGACCGAGGTTTGGTTCTCAGCACCCGTGTGATATCTCACAACAGTTTCGTTCTAGGGGATCTGAGCCCTCTTCCACCCTCTGTGGGTACCCTTACAGACATCCAGGAAAAATGTGCATGCACATAAAATAAAAATAAATAAATCTTCAAAAACTATGATATTCTTGCCAAAAGCAAGAAGCGGGCTTGTCAGCCTCTTGTCCCTTACATAGTGGAGACCCATACAACTTCTCACTTCCATTTACAGAAGAGAAGCAGCTGAGAACTGAGGTGGCAGGGAGTGGGGATGTTTGGATGACTTGAGACGCCATTGCCTCACTTGTCTGCAGCACAGAGTAGTTCAGGGCGATTTTCACCTCTGTATCTTGATCGGGATGCTGCATTTTGCATAATGACTAAACTCAGCATTATGGAGTACAAGTGGCAGTCACCCTGCTGAACTGTCTTTGTGTGTTTTAAATGAAGCGCCCTTGGAGACAGAGGACTCAGTCTGAGGAAAAGAAAGGGAAGAGTCAGATCCTGGCAGGGTTTCCCTTCAGCCCTTCCCTGAGGTCTGGCATTGATGCTGGGAGGCTCCATCCTTCTGGGTTTAGCAATTTGGGCACTTGGGGAATAGGGTTGGGTGGGCACTTGACCGGAAAACATTCCACAATAATGGAAAATTGACCCAATTTACTGCAAGTTTTTCAGCCACCAACATTACAATAGTCAGGCTACCATGACCTTGGAATCTTACCTGTTTGAGTGATTATAAAACTAATTCTCAAAAAGTATAAAAATGTATTTCTTAAAGAAAAATTTAAATCGGAAAGAAACTATGTTAAAAGATGACCCCATTTATTTCTAATGGTGAACAGTTGAAATCAAAACAAAAATATTACATTTATAAGATGGAGTATTATTCACTATTTAGTTACTCAATGACAACATAAATTTATATTTACTGATGCATGAAGCTATGTATAATGTATTGCTTTCTACAAATGCCCCAGATTATAAAGCAGCATTCATAACATAAATTAATTTTTATGCATAAATATTAGAGACAATCAACAAAATATATTCTTCTGTCTATTTATGCATCTAGTCTCTCTCTACCTTTCTAGTCATGTTGGGGGAGATTTATCACTTTCTTTCTTTATTATTTTCTATCTTGGATGGATCTTGAGAAATTTGAGTTAGAAGAAATTGTGTTTTCAAAACAGATTCATTTCCCCCTCTTAAATCATAAAGGACAGCAAAGTGGTACTGCAGGGTACTGATTGTCCTTGAAGCAGAGCGGGTGTGGCCATGTTCTGCATCAATAATCTGACCCACATCAGGAGCTATTTTGGATAACAGGAAATAGTTGTATTTATCAAACACATAAAGGCTCACATTAGTGAGTGCCAGATTTCAAAGTGGCTTTGCCGAGAAGAACAGCATTCTAGCAATTTAGTGGCTATTTAGGCTCAGTCAATGTTTCCACTAAAACACTCCAGTTTTGAGTATCAACAACTAAGCCACTTAAAGCCAATTCCACATTAAAACTGTGAAGATAGTTTTCTAGGAAGAAAGTCTCCTGTAGAGTGTGAAACACAGAAACAATTTTACTTTTCTGAGTTCTTATACTTAAACTTATTTATATAGTTGTGATTAAGGATTGACACTTTCACAAATTTTAAAAGAAAATTTCCCCCCTTGGAAATATATATATATGTGTGTGTGTGTGTGTGTGTGTGTGTGTATTAAATGTAATAAAAATACATAGTACAATATAATATATTCACTACAGTTTTATCTTGTTTTAAATTAAATTAGTACAGCATGCTATTCAAATAGCTCATATCTTCCCAAGACAAAAGTTAAATATTACAAGTAATCCTTACTAATTGTTATTCTCAAAGATTGTACACACGGAATAAAAGCCAGCGTTCCCCAGCATAATGAAGACTAGGTTCACATTACAAATCTGTAGTATAAATATCCTACTGATTCGCCACAGGGAAGGAAGTGAGCAGCCTTCATCCCCCACATTCACAGTCTCTGGCTTGGCAGGGCTTGGGGGGAACAAGCCAGTTTGCTGCCTGCAACCCTGTGGCCATCTGGAGTGTGACAGGGAAGGAGCTCATTGGCAGTTCTCTCAGACTGTGGCCTAGTTCCCAAAACCTGGCCTGAGAATTAAAGTGGGAGGGGCCAGCACCTACACAGGAGGATCAGCCCAGCATGAGCTGGAGAGACACTGAACCCACAATGATCTTGGACTGACTTCCAGAAGTCTGCTGACCCTTGCCCATAGCATCTTCTGGGGAAATGTCTCAAGGGCAAAATTGTAGCTACAATCTCCCCAATGGCCAAGGTCCTGAGGGGCCAGGACACAGATGGTAGTGACAGAGTTGGAGCCCCAAGGTTGGACTGGATCTCAAACACTGAGACTTTTCCATATGTGCTGTAAAGGAGGGTGTTGTGTGATGTTTGTACACTGTGTGAAGATATATTGCTGTGATTGGTTTAATAAAGAGCTGAATAGCCAATAGCTAGGCAGGAGGTATAGGCAGGACTTCCAAGTAGAGAAAGAAAGTAGGAGGAAATAATCGAGGTGCAGAGAAGATGCTAAGAAGACATGGAGGGAGTCGGACATACAGAATGAAAGAAGGGTAAAAAGCCACATGGTAAAGTGTAGATGAATTAAGGCAGATTAATTTAAGTTATAAGCACTAGCGGGACAAGCCTAAGCTAAGGCTGGGCTTTCATAATTAATAATAAGTCTCTCTGTCACTATTTGTGAGCTGGCAGCCCAAAGAAAAAAATCCAACTATAGGAGGGAAACCACATGATTGTGTCCCATAGCTGCATTTTATAAACCAAGATCACACAGGAGGAAAGAAATGCATCAGACATACAAGCAAAGTTTTCAAGAGGAGGAGTGCTGTTTGCCGAACTCTAGACCAATAGTTAGTAACCAGTTCAAGTGGCAAATAGAGCGAATAGGAACTTCTCATTTTCACAGCCCCACTGAAAGTCACAATTAAAACTGATATAAAATAAAGATATTATTTCTTCGTATTCTGTCTCATTCTCTCGATCGGTCTCAACCATTACCTCTGTTCTACTTCTAGCAACCTTCGAAGGCACACAGTAAATGAACTGGCAAATCTAAAATGCATTCAGTAGGAGTTCAGAAGGCTGGAGAGACCCTTCAACAGATAAAGGCACTTGCTTCCAAGGCTGACCATCAGGATTCAATCCCCAAGATCCATGCAGAAGGAAGAGTGAACTGACTCCTGGAAGTTGTCCTCTGACCTCTACATGTATGCTGTGATATGTGCTCTTGCACGTACACGCACACACACACACACACACACACACACCACACACACACACACGTAAATAAATAAACAAATAAAATAAATAAAATGTAAATAAATATTTAGGAAACATGTGCCATATTCTGCAAATTGAAAAAGATACTAGGTGTGTATGGGTTAGGGTAAAGGCCTATAGTCTCAGCCCTGGGAAGGCTGAAGCAGAGGAATCATGAGTTCAAGGCTAGCATGGCTGGACTATCTTGCAAGATCCTATCTGGAAAAAGCAAACAAAACAAAAACCCACGGCAGATAAACAAATCCCTATCAAGGTACTGGGTGTGTTCTAAAGTATCTGTAATATGTCCTAATTACTGGTTCCATGGTTTGAGGTTGACTGGCCCCGCAGTGGCCCTGTGTTTAAGGTATGGTCCCTGGTAGCATCACTGGGAAATTCGATGACCTCATAGAATGTGGGCCTTTGGAAGGTTTGTATGACATGAGGGCATGCCCTCAGATGTCATTGTAGGACCCAAGTCAGTCCCATTTCTTTTCATTGTTTGGTCATGGCGTGACCATATCTGCCACCCCCTTCACCAGAGTCCCAAAGTAGTGAGGCTCCTTGATCATGCAGTGTAATATTCAAAACTGTGAGCCAAAATAAGCCTTTCTTCCCTAGAATGCTGTTGTTTCAGGTATTTCAATGAAGTAATGGAAAATTAATATGATGGATGAAGTTCATAATTTTATATAAATGAGGCACACACTATCAGTCTCACTCTTCAACTGTATAATTAGCACGAATATATTTGGAAGCAGGGAGAGTAATTGCTCATTTATCATCATGATTAATCAGTTTGACCTAAGTGTTTTGGTAGGAAACTGGATATTAAAATAATTAACATTCAAAAGCTAAACAAGCTTTTTTTAATTCTTTATTCTTTTTTTAGAGAAGTATATAATTATGCTCATTGACAATTTCACAGCCATAGAGACAGATGATCTAGGTTCTAGTCTTGTTTTGCCTTAACTAAATGCATGGTTTTGCATTAATCAGCCTCAGAAACATGAACTATTTATCTTTAAATAAAATAAGTTAGAGAAGATAATCTTTATCACTCCAAAACATGAAATAGTATACTCCTCAGAACACTTGCATTTCAATGGTGGCCCCCAATTAATTGTTAAAAGCACACATCATGTTTGTAAATCAGGTTGAATCCTCAAAGTTTGATTTTTAATATAATTTCCAACCTCTAACATCTTGCTATGTGACTTAGTCTTGACTCAAAATTGTAGGCTCAAGTAACCCTCCCCCTCAGCCTATTGAGTAGTTATGACCACAGTACGTCATCACATTCCACTTCAAAGGTGAATAGTACTCACTTCATTGTTCTAGAAATATGTTATTTCATCTCAAAAATAAGAACAATAAATTGTGAACTATGAGATTCTTTTTACAAGCACAAAATAAAAAAGAAAGGAAAATACATGACATTTCAAAATTCACCAGAATTGACAGTCCTTTGTCTGAATAGGATAGGGGGGTTAGTGATTATTTTGAAAAGTAGTCATCATGGGAGTGGGATGTAAGTATTGTATAGAATAAATTCCTGAGATAAAACAGGTGTTAAAGTTTATGTGTTTCAGTCTGAAATGTCCATGTTTCCTGTTAAGTAGGAGCCCGTAATCATGATGTGAACAAACCAGCTGCGTCACTAGTTCACAGTGCAGAATGATGTCAGGGTATCTCGTTAATATTGTATAAGAACCATGAACTTGGCAATGATTTCCCAACAAAAATAGTTCCTTGCCTTTTGATTTGCAAATTCAAGACCCATGCACTCTGTAGGGATTTTTCACAACTTTGCTGAATGAGATAAAGTATTAGAAAAAGGAAAAAAAATCCCAATGCAATTTTTTCTTTTTCTTCTTTTCCTCTTTCTTTCTTTCTTTCATTGTTTCTTTGTTTCTTTTCTTTTTTATACAGTGTCCCATGTGCCTCACGCTGGCCTGGAACTTACAATAATAGTTGAAGATGACCTTGAACTCTTAATTCTCCTGCTTCCACTTTTTGAGTGCTGGGATTACAGGCTTGGGTCATCATACTCAGCTAATATAGTGCTGGGGATCAAACCTGGGGCTTTCTTCATACTGGGCCAGAATTCTACCAACTGAGCTATATCCCTTACCCAATGTATCTTTTTATAAAGCAATATATCACAATTGTTACAGAATTGACTACAGTATCACTAATTGTAAGGACTAATAAAAGGGGTGTAATTAGTCAATGTATTTCTAAAAGTAAAAATAATTGTTATGCTCTCATCATGGTCATTGAGTGTAACCTTAATATTTTGGGTGTGAAACAATATAAGCAATAATATTCAAAGTGATTTTCCCTTTGGAAGGAAGACATGGGCAATTTTAAACTAAGTGATAGCAAATCTACTTTTATGGTAGGTTGTTTTGTACTCCGAAAGATAAGGCCATTAATAATCCCAGGTTTATTTAACCTTTGGTGAGTCTGGCTCACCTTGTTCAAGAATTAGGTGTGAGCTCAGCCATGAGCTGAGATGAAGAGGAGAGATGGTCCCCTCATTTTCTCTCTCATATGAAACCAATTTAAGGTGCATTTTAGAAAAATCTAGATTTAAGGAGCTCTTCACATTTCATTTCTCCTCCTCATTCTTTCCACCTCTTTTTGGATGGCCTAACATCTCCAGGGTCACAAGTCCTACAGAGTATCATCTCCCAGGGTTGGCTTCACGGATGTACAAGCTGAGTCACACAGCAGAGCCCTGCATCTGTGGACCCCACACCAACTTAGGCTATGCTACATATGAAATTAGTCTTAGCAACTGAACAAAGGAGTTCTGTGTTTGCACTTTTTCTTCTAGACCAGCAGTTCTCAACCTATCACAGAGGTCACATATCAGATAGCCTGCATATTACATATTTACATTAGGATTTATAACAATAGCAAAATTACAGTTCTGAAGTAGTGACAAAATAATTTTATGGTTGGGGGGTTACCACAACAGGGGGAACTGTATTAAAGGGTCACAGCATTTGGAAGGTTGAGAATCACTGTCCTAGACCCTGAAAATTATATAGCTAGACTTATCTCCCGTCTGTGAAGACCCCAAGATCTGTAGCAACTATGTATGCACTATTTATTTTCTTACAATTCCGTAGAGACTAGAACCCTATTGAGATCTGTTCATGGCCTTGGTTTATCACTTCATAGCTCTGAACTCTCTTCATTCATCCACAAAGTAAGATATCAAACTGTAATTTATAAATCCACTTCCGATCTAAGTAACCCGACCAGTTTATGTAGAAGTAGGAAGCTGTGCTTTATAAGAGCAAGATGTTTTCAGGAAGCTGAGGCAGGTGATCATTACAAATTCAAGACAAGTTTGAGCTAGCTATGAGGCGAAATCCTATCTCAAAATAATAATTAATAGTAATAATAATACAGTAGTAATAAATAAAAAAAGAAAACAATAATCAAAAATGAATAATCTTCAGTTCAGAATAAAAAAAACACAAGAAAATAATTTGACAGTTTTTTTACTTGCCAAATTTGTGCAATTATACCTCTCCATTCTGTGGGAATTTCCTGACTCACTCATTCATCAAGTCTGTACTCACCCATCATCACATCTGTCACTGTTAATCAATTCTTTGATAATTATCTTCTCACTGCTGGAGTTGGTTGCTCCCTAAGCATAGGTGTTCTGACTATTTTCATGTTTGTATTGAGAGTATCTGGGCTCAGTGACTATCCATGAAATATTTCTTAAATGCATGAATGTACAGTTGAGAAGACTGAGCCCTTAATAAACACCGCATTCGTGGTAAAAAAAAAAAAATCTCAGAAGCTGAATCATCGACTCTGGAGTTACTAAAATTCTAAACAAGCATAGATAAAGGAGCAAACCCAGGCACACTGGTGCAGCAGATACTTTAATATAAAAGTTGTTTAAAGTAGAGCATGGAAAGAGAATGTCTTATTCCGACTGATCATAATCAGTATTTACATTTCCTAGAGGAATATTTGAGCTGGGCTTTGAAGCCTGGGAAAGAAAGACTGATGGGGAAGTGGATGAAGTGAGTTTAAGGCTTGGCTGGAAAGGGGCTAGGACTGAAACATCATAGTATACAGGGATAAAGCAAAATGAAAGTAGGTGATCAGTGATAAAGATCGGTTTTAACCATGATGAAGGGACCGTGAAGGTTACAGAGAACTGCTCAGGCTTTCAAATAAGGAAAGGAACAAAATGGAATGGAGCTGTGAAAGATCCTTTGCTACAGTATCCAGGGTAGAGCCTAGCCAAGCTCCCTGACTCTGGCAGTACAGTCAGAATTTCGCTTTGCTACTTACCATCCAAGCAGTGCATGGATAGTCATGCAGTGGACTATCCATGCCCATCTCCCTGGAATCTGAATAAAATGAGATCATCTGTGAGAAGTCCAGAAAAAGCAGAGGATCTGAAGATGCTAGCTGCACCTGTGTGATTAGAGTAATTCTTGGCAAAAGTGAATGCTGTGGCTCACAATGTGAGAGAGCATGCACAACCACAAACAAAACCAATAGTAGAAACAACTGAGATAAACGCTGGGAATTGCAGAATTCTCCCCAAGTCAGTGAACAAGCCAACACAGCAACGAAGAATAGGCAGATAAAGGGAGCCCAAATGTCATGTGGACAACGTTGGCAACTCTTAGGATGAGAAAGGAAGCAAACAGAAGTGGGTGATTGCAGAATTCAAGGTAAATACTGTTTTTCACATGGGTGGAGACCGGTGTTTACTAACACGAGAGATTGATATCAGAAGAGGAAGGAATTGTTTTTAATCCAAGAGGTCATTGTGAACAATAGGGGAAGAAAAAGAACACAAGTTAAGATGGAAACCACTTTGAAAATACTTAAACGTCACTTCACCCACACTGTTGTTCATAGATCAAAGTCACACAAACATCACTGGTTGCGGAATCTGTCACTACCTTCTTTCATGTTTCTATTCACTTAGTTGAGAACACAAAACCATATTATTGGCCTATCTTCAGTCTTTTTGAATGTCTGTCTATATTTTTACTGTAATTTCTCAACTACTTAAAGTAAAATAGCACATGGTTAATTAAATATCTACAAAATGCTTAAACTATGGATTATCATTCAAAGAATGGGAAAGGGATATTTGTGTATTTAGATAGGAGTGTGCACTGAAAAAAAAAGTGTTTAATTCCTCATCAGCCCCAATCTGAAAGAAAATAGGAGCGTGGGAGGCAAATATTTTTTATTGTTGTTAAATCTCATAAAGCATATAAAAGATCTAGCATGGAAATTGAAGGTCTATTTTTTCTTCTTAATAGCTATCTGATCCCTTTTATTTTACATTTTTTAAAGTCTGTGACCACCTGTGGAGACTTTGTCCATCATACAGAGGACATCCCAAGGTTCTGGTCAGCTCCAGGACTGGCAGGTTCGAAGAGCTACCACCACAGTTACTGATTAGAGTTTTCCCAAATGGAAACACGGTTGTTCTAATTTAGCGACAGTGCCTTTGAGGAGAGGAAATCTTATAGCTCTGACAGTGTTTCAGATATTCCAAAGACTCATGACATCATACGTTCTCTGCCCTGCCCAGGAAGCTGGGCCCTGGAGGAGCCAAATAAACAAAGGCAGATTTGAAGAGAGCAATGTCAGCAACTATAACAACATGTAAAAAATAAACTAGAAAACTAAGGAGTGTGAGTGAAGATGCATGAGGGAGGGATGCATAAAGAAAGACATGGGAGAGAAGCTGACAGTCCCATCCAGGTGTCTAAAAGACATCAAGAGTAGCTCTGGTCTCATCAGGACCATGTTTAGTTCTGAGAAGGATACCCGACTCCATAAGGACAGAAAGTTGTCTTGTGTCCAATGAAGAAAACTTGCTATTAGGTTCCAATTCCTCTTAAGGTCTACATAAAGTACAAAATTATATTTACTGAGATCTTAAGGACTTTGTCTTATTCAACAACTTCTGAGAATCTTGAAACTCCTTGCAGCCATGAGCAGAGCCATTTTTTTTGTTTTTCTAGAAATGATTTTGAACTTTAGGCTCATGAACGTGTGTCTACTCGGGCCTGATAATCAGTATGTAAAATACACAGTCTTTTATGCAATGAACTTACAGAAAGAGATACACATAAACGTAAGTGACATCAAACACCATCAATTACTTCCTCTCCGACTCATCCCCTTGGCTCCCAAATCTTCCATCTCTCTCCTTCCTTCAACATTGGCTGTAGCATTTCAGTCTTCTATGGTGAACCCTCATCATTCTCCACCTCTATCTTTGAAAACACTACTATTGGAGCATCTTTTCTTTTCCACCCGGCCATTTTCCCTGCATCAGTGAATTCTATATCTTTAACGGCTCTCTCTGTGTTGGTGATGCCTAAGCTCTGTCTTCTCCAGTGCACAGTCACATGTACTTTGCTCCTTGTTGGAAAGTGTGGAAGGCCTCTAAAATGTAAGGTGTCCAAAATAAGTTTCAGAATTAATTTTGTTGTGAGAAAAAAAAATGAGAGAACCAATTTGCTTGCCTCTCTCAGGAAGCACTTATAATGCGTTTGCAAAATCACCAGTTCCTTTGGCCAGACTTTCAAAATTGCAAAGCAGCAATACATACTACAATCATGGTGCTATCATGTGCTGGAGAAACTTAGAGCAAGGAGTAAGAATTACTTATCATATTGATGAAAAAGCTTCCCCTGGCACAGCTGTATTTAAGTTGGGCTTTGAAGGTAACCAAGTTTCAGGAACTCTGAGCTGAACTCATATCCTGAAGGTGCCCAGAAGAGTCATCATACCTTCAGGGTATGGCTGAAACACAGGATATGTAACGGACCTAAAATGGCCAATAGTTAGATATGTTTGAATGAGGAAGTCAAGCAGTTGGCTGAGACTTCACTTGGGAGGTTAAAGAAATGATTTTATTGCCACGTGGGTAAGAAGCTTAAAGTAGTATATTAAAAATAATTCATGTAGAGGCATATGATACATTGGGATGTGTTATTTTATAAACCTTTAAACTATCTCAAGTGTCATAAAGTACACCCATACCTTATACAAGATTTATTTACACACAAATAATTTATGACTCAATTTGATTTCTATTTGACTAGCTGACACAATAGTGTTTGGGAGCTTTGGCTGTTTGGGATTTAACATTGTTTTCCCATTTTATAGCCAATGTTAAGTAGGTCAGTAAACACCCTGGAGGCCCACGGCCTTCATATAGCAGGATATATCAAATGGGTCTATGAACAGAAAGATCTGCAGCACAGAGCAGTATACAAGTATAGACACTTTAGTACATGTAAAATTAATATTAACATGGACACACAAACATGCCCCAAACACCATAGTTCCAAAACTACCTACATAGCTAAGTGGCAACATATTATAATCACTCATTTGAGAAAGATGTGTGTTCTCTAAGGGATGTTATGTTCAAACATTCTGGTTTATTTATTTATTTATTTATTTATTTATTTATTTATTTATTTATTTATTTATT
>CABHPR010131064.1:0-11967 GCA_902168415.1 Peromyscus melanophrys | reverse complement strand
GGGACACTGTGCTTGCTGTAGTTCCGTTTCTGACATGTGACTGTATCTGCTTCTGACTCCAAGCTGATGTAATCCATGAATAAAATCTACGTAATATATAAATAAAATCTACGTAATCGACTCTTAACATTGCAGGCACCTTTTACTGGCATTTCATTCTTATTACAAAGCAAGATAAAGGTACAGGAAATGATGGGGGGTTAGGTCATTGAAGGCTGAGTAAGAGCCGCCAATGGTCACCTCTCCCAGAGAGCTTGAACGGCTACTCACACACAAACTACCTTCACAAGTGCTGAGGGAGTCAGGTGAGAGGCTACATGCCTGGTTTACTATAATTTCAAAAAAGGAACAAGGCATTGAAGAAGATAAGGAGAGAGTTGCCTCTCCAAGGCCTAACTCAGAGCAACTCAGCATGGAGAGATACTCTCCACCACTTAGGGCAGGGAACTATGCCCTGGCCTTCAACTTGAAGCTCAGTGCCAGGAAGAGCCCCACAAACCCTGTAGGCGGGCTGGCAGCAGCAGGCTGTGCTGTGGGACTGTATCACTGGGCAGCTGCTTCCTCATATCCCTTTTACCAGGCAACAGAAACGGAAGCAGGACCTGAAAGCCAGCACTGTATTGGTCTTCATGGAGCGAGCTCATGATGTGGCAAAACTTTGCAGCATTACTGACCACGTTCATGGCACAGGACCCATGGCCAATCCCTTCAGTGTGAGTCTCCCAGAGCCAGGCTGAATCCTCACCATCTAACCACAGGTCATGGACTATCTGGGCATGCCCTGATCCCAAGGAGAGGCTAGTGGAAGTGAATTATCATTTCCAGGTTTTCCTTCAGTTTTGAAGATCTGGGGTGTGCCTGGGCTTAGATTATCCTCTACTGAAACAGTGACATTAAAAGGACCAAGCAGACGCCATAACAGACCACTCAGTCTCTCAGAGATCAGGCCTCAGTTTCAGTTTCCTGAGACTTGAGCAAGCAGTTTCTGGGAGGGCCGTGAACAAAAGACATAGTCCTTGCAGTAGCTCCCTTTCTGCACGTACTCTGACTGCTCAAGGTTCAGCCAGTTGTTTACTGTCTGGGTCAATGTGAATGTGCGAGGCCAGCCAGCCTCCATGGCAGCTCAAGGACAAAGCCTGGGATTTGTTTAGGTCTGCCCAAAAATGATAACTGTAACCCCCAACCAGTAAATTCAAAGGATGCACACCTTCACCCAATCACATGATGCCAAAGCTTGTACCACCCTGCTTGCAGTTTTTCCCTTTAAAAACCCCTCACTCTGAGAGCTCAGGGCTATCCTCCTCTACCCACTTCATCTGAGTGTTGGACACTAACCCAGCCTGGGTTTGCTTGTTATCAATAAACCCCTGTGTGTTGGGCATCAGATATCGGCTCTGTGGTGGTCTTGCTTGGGGGTCTCTCAACACAGGCACAACAACATCACACTGAGGGCAGACTTGCAGGAGAACTGGCCTGAGGTTACCATCTAATGCAGAAACAGAAACAACCCCAGTATCAGATACAACAAAGAGTCTGCTGGAAATTCCAGAAAGCCAGCATAAGAGAGCTAAGATAAAAAGATGGGAACATCACTATCCCGTGAAACTAAAACAGTGTTGTACACTAACAAGCATCAGGAACTTTCGGGAAAACTTGATCCTACCCATCAAAATCAGGTACCAGAAACTAGACCACAGCTCTTACCATGGGAGAGTCTGGAGCAGAGGACTTAAAACAATTGTTTTCAAGAAACTTGAGGAGCTTCAGGAAAGCTCAGAGATATGACTTAATACCACAGCAGAGAAACTTAACAGACACAGAAACATTCTTAAAAATCAAACAGAAATCTTCAGAGTAAAAACTACACAGAACAAAATTAAAGCCTGATAGATAATGGGATATCGGACAGAAGAAAGACCCAGTGAGCCAAAAAACAGGCTATTTGAAAACATACAGCTTGGACTTTGAGCTGGATCAGTGGGAAAGGTGCTTGCCACCAAGACTGATTGCCTGAGGTCAAACCCTGGGACCCATGTGGTGGAAAAAGAGAACAGACTCCTGAACGCTGACCTCCGGCAAGTAAACCAGGCATGTGCACCAACACACATAATAGATAGATAGATAGATAGATAGATAGATAGATAGATAGATAGATAGATAGATAGATAGACAGACAGACAGATAAATGTGATTTTTAAAGAAAATACACAGCTGGAATGACTGGCCTCCCAAACTGCGGTCTACATATTTATGTTTATGTCCATAATGTAGTCGCTGCTCCTGTCTTTAGTTGAGAAGTTTCTTCATGCAGTGGGCAACAGTTAATTCAGAGGCTTATAACTGGTCAAAGTGCTGAGAATAAATGACTGTCTGATGGTCCTAAGTCAAGACATCTCTATCATCCCTTCCAAGGCTCAGGAGTCACCGCAGAAGAGTGAGTGGAAAGGATAGAAGAGGCCATGGAAGAGATAGATGTGTGCTATGCAACTGGATTCCAGCATCACGTGGCCCTCTCACACTGAGTCCCTCAGCAGCTGTGGTTGCCTGCACAGGATGGGCTATCAGCATTGCTACATGGAGTGGGAGGGGCTCACGAGTGCCTGCTCCTCCTTGAGGAGTATGACACAGGCAGTTAAGAGCTGCTGGAGGAAGCAAGAGCTTGCTTTCAGTGGTGTAGATACTAAAGTGCCCATGCTCATGTGAGCAACCCTAATGAAACTCCATGATTTACAAAAAAGGGGGAAAAACGATACAAGTCTTCTGAACATAAGACTCAGGAACGCACAGTGCCTGTTGATACCTCCCCAAGAACTGCACAAGATCAAGCTAGGCAAGATTCCATCATGGATGGAGGAGGGGCACAGGAGCCCCACCTGACCCACTGAGCCACTGACAGTCGACCAACAGTAGGGGAAGGAGACACCTTCTTTAGAAACGTGTTCCCTATGATGTTGACCATGCTCCAGAGGATGGCCCCATAATCATGCATACATGAGCAGCACTCATTGTACTTATTGGGCTATTGAAAAAGGAGATAGGTATAGGAAATTGGGAGGAAGGTATGGGGGTGGCAGATCTAGAAAGAGGTGGGAGAGTAGGGGGAATATGAGAGAAATATATCCATATAACTATCAAGGAATAATTTTAAAATATTATATTAAAACTTTAAAGACACAAAAGTAACAAGAGGACTATCTGGGGAGAGGGAGGGATTGGAGAGTGTGGGAGGAAAGATGGTCAAACAGCACTATGAAAATGTCATAGTGGGGCTACTACTACACACAACTTATATATGCTAGTAAAAGGGGAAAGTGCAGCAGACCACAAGAATATATTATGGAGATTCAGCTGTATATAATAAGCTATACCTTGATCGACCAAGGAGTCCTTCAGAAGGAAGCCATTTATCAAGGAATATTTGTTGTTATTTAGCTTTTAATATGTATCAGCTGTCTTCTGCTATGAAATTCTTGTGTGCTTAGCTGGGCGGTGGTGGCGCATGCCTTTAATCTCAGCACTTGGGAGGCAGAGCCAGGCGGATCTCTGTGAGTTCGAGGCCAGCCTGGGCTACCAAGTGAGTTCCAGGAAAGGCGCAAAGCTACACAGAGAAACCCTGTCTTGAAAAACCAAAAAAAAAAAAAAAAAAAAAAAAAAAAAGAAAGAAAGAAATTTGTGTGTGCACATACAATTAGGCATTATGGCAAACAGTGTAAGCTTCTCAGACCTGCTGCTGATCCATTAGGTAACATCTCTGCAGGGCCTAGGAGACAGGAGGACTGTAGATGCATAGCTTTGTTTCTTGTGCAAATGAAGCTCAGACCATCTCCTTCCTTCAGGCCCAGCAGCATTGCAGAGCTACTGACTCAGGACAATAGGGCTTTTTGCATAATCAGGTGCAGTAAAGACTGGAGCAGAATTCCTGGTCCAGGCAGAGCTGCATGGCCAGGGAGAAGAGAAGAAGGCAGAGTTTCTCAGAGCCAGGAGTAAGGTGCAAGGAAAGGTGGAGAACTAAGGAACAGAGGAAGAAGATGAGGTCAAAAGCATGGGAGCTTAGTTGGGACTATGAGAGGGCAGGAATAGTAGGTACAGAGAGGAGCTGAGTGTGAGGACAGAGCTGAAGCTATGTAGATAGAATTTTGTCTTGGAGAAACAAAGTAAACAGGCATAAGAGCATGATGTACATAGATTCTTTTCCCTCAGATAACCCCACGCCAGACGTAGCATCTTTCCCAGGATTCTGGGAAGGAATTTCTCAGGGTAGACCCCTGGGAAAATTTCATTAGGAAAGGAACAAAGGAAAAAAAAAAAGAAATCTTATGGGCACATTGATAAACATTAAATAAGTACATATTTGAATTAGTGAGCTTAAATAAGAACTTGAAAGTGCCAGAGATGCAGAAATTTAATCAAAGAGAAAAAATAAAATAAAAATAAATAAATAAAAAAAAACAGAAAACTTCCTAAATCTGGAGAAGGACAAATAGGCAGAGAGAAGGTCTAAAGTCACCAGACCTTACCAAGTCTACCCAAAATGCAATCAAGCTCTAAAGTGAGAAATGAGGAGACAAAGGAAAATGAAGCACACAAAGGTCTCCCGGTTCACCAGACAGCAGACTTCTCAGCAGAGATCTGAGGCCAGGAGAAGCTGCTGGGAGATTGTCCCAACGCTAAAGTAGGGAAAAGCCTGCCAACAAGAACGCTACACACAAAGTAATCCTCCAGATAAACAGAAGCTGAGAGCATTTCCACCAGAACTACCCAACAACAAAAAAGGTAAAACAACAAAGTAAGAAGAAAACACTGAATACTCAACAGTATTAAACTCATTAGCTTAACAGCCGGGCATGGTAGCACACCCCTTTAATCTCAGCACTCAGGAGGCAGAACCAGGCAGAACTCTGTGAGTTCAAGGCCAACCTGGTCCACATAGTGAGTTCCAGGACAGCCAGGGCTACACAGTGAGACCTTGTCTTGAAAACAACAACAAAACAAAGCACCTCACCAGCTTAACAACACAGACAGACCTGACACAGCTCAGTGGTGGCACTCTGGAGGAGCATACACAGTGCCCTCATTCAATCCCCAGCACTGTAGGGGGAAAAAAAAAAGGAGAAACAAAGAGAAGGAAACGTAAGGAGAGAAGAGGAAAGTGAAAAGTGAATCCAAACTATGGGTAGAAATGGCACACAAATACAGTTTTTTAATTAGTATACTTCCTGTTTCCTTTTTGTGCTGTTATTTCAAAATAGTTTATTATCAATAAATATGATTTTGTAAGCCTCTTAGTAACCATGAAACAAAAATCTACAATAAACAAATTAAAAATTATATGCAAGGAATTGATATACCACTAGAGTAAGTCATTTGTTCACAAAGGAAGACCACAATAAAGTGAGAAAGGCAGGGACACAGAGAAATTAGAAAACTAATCACAAATGGTTACAGTAAGAGTATACTTACTGATAATTATATAATATTATATATAATATATAATTAGATATAAACGGACTAAATTCTGCAACTAAAAGAAATAGAGTGACTGAATGGTTTAAAACAAGATAAGACCTAACTACTGGTAACAAGAAGTTTACTTCAGGTTAAGAGCACTGGCTGCTCTTCCAGAGGTCCTGAGTTCAATTCCCAGCAACCACATGGTGGCTCTCAACCATCCATAATGAGATCTGGTGCCCTCTTCTGGCCTGCAGCCATACATGCAGGCAGAGCACTGTATACATAATAAATAAATAAATCTTAAAAAAAATAAATAAATAAACCCTGGATGACTTCATTGTGTACCTAGGGTGGCAACTGCTCAATTTATGGGTTATACCAACCACTTCTCATGCAATTTATAAGTCATCCAACAAACACACAAAAAAAAAGTTTACTTCACCTCTAAGGACACGCAGAGTGAAAGTGAAGAGCTGGACTAGGACATTCTGTGCAAAGCAGATCCAACAGAAAGCAGTGGACATACTTTATTAGAGAAGATACTACTTCAAACAAAAGCAATTCAAAACGACAAGGACGCTCATGAACTAATAGAGGCATCAATTGAAGAAGAAGAATAACAACTCTATGTGTGCTCGCACTGTCAGAACACCAGATATACACGACAAGTGTCAACAGAACTAAGGGAAAGATAAGTTCCAGCCAACGCAGTGGGGGCCTCAGCCTCTCACCTCCTGTAGTTCATATAGACAGAAAATCAGAACAGAAACAGGGGAGGTAAACTGTGCCCTGGAATACACAGAGCTAACAGACATCTAACGAACATTCTAGCAACTATAGTATGCATTCTTATTAACATTTTCCAGGAATAGTCTTCAAAGTCTATGATAGACCACAAATAAGTATCAACAGTTTTTTGGGGTTTTTTTTGGTTTTGTTGTTGTTGTTGTTGTTGTTGTTGTTGTTGTTTTGTGTGTATGTGTGTGTGTGTGTGTGTGTGTGTGTGTGTTTTGGTTTGGTTTTGGTTTTTCGAGACAGGGTTTCTCTGTGTAGTTTTGCACCTTTCCTGGAACTCACTTTGTAGACCAGGCTGGCCTCAAACTCAGAGATCCGCCTGCTTCTGCCTCCCGATTGCTGGGATTAAAGGTGTGCACCACCACTGCAAGGCTCAACAGTTTTTTAAAAGCTGAAACTGGGAGGCTGAAGAAATGGCTCAGCCATTAAGAATGTGTCCTGCTCCTGCAGAGGAACCAAATTCAGTTCCTAGCGCCCATATTCGAGGGCTCAGAATCACCTGTAACTCCAGCCCCAGAAGACCCAATTCTCTCTTCTGGATTCCATGGACAACTACATTTATGTGCACATACCCCAACACACACACACACACACACACACACACACACACACACGCACACGCACACGCACACGCACACGCGCACACAATTAAAAATTAAAAATAAATTTTTAAAGTTGAAATTGTATTATCTTTTCCAAGCATAATGCCATAAAAGTAGATATCAATTACAAAAAAAAAGCTTTAGAAACTACATAAACACATGGAAATTAAGCAATCTACATTTAAACACCAATAGATCAAAGAAGAAAACAAAAAGATGATTTAAAATTTTCATAGGCCATTGATATGGTTCAGCAAGTTAAGGCAGTTGCCATTAAGCCTAACAACCTGAGTTCAATACTCATGACCTTCACTCTAAGAGAAATGACTCTCCCAAGCTGACCTCTGACCTGTGACTTCTGGCCTCTGAGCAACCCATAGTATATACATGCCCCCCCACATACACACAAATATTTTTTAAAAGCCCTAAAAACATATACATATGAGCAACACCAAATGGACTCAGTAACCTGTGGGCATGCACATATGTGTATTCGTGTGTGTGTGTGTGTGTGTGTGTGTGTGTGTGTGTGTGTGTAACGTTAATAATTAAGGAAAACAGGCCATGAATTTGCGGGGGGCGGGGGAGACATGAGAAGAGTTGGAAGGAAGAGAGGAAGGGGAATTATGTAAATACACTACTCATATGAAATTCTCAAAAATTAAAATTTAAAAACTTGAAACTTTTTAAAACAATGAAAACAGAGAGACAACAATACTAAAACCTTCCATACACAGAAGAAGAAGTAATGAGAAGGAAATTTCTGGCAATCAATATTTACAGAAAAAAAAAATGCTCTCAAATCACTTACTGCTACACAGCAGGAAATTAGGGACCAAGAAAATAAAAACAAATGAAACCCAAAATTAGTATAAAGATAGAAATAGTGATTAGAACAGAAATACATAAAATAGACTGGAAAATTGATACAAAACATCAACAAAGATAAACAACAATGCAAGCTCGTAGTCAGACTCAGAAGAGCCAAGACTCAACTGAGAGAGAATAACTAACGGCTGCCCTGACAAAAACAAAGGATCGCTACAGGCTATTATTAACTACGTGCTAACAAATATGGCACCCGGAAGAAATGGAAAAATTCCTGAACTCATACATCTTACCAACACTGAGCCATGGAGAAATGACCAGGCCAAACCACAAGTAACGAGATTCAATCAGCAATGAACTCTCCCCTTGAAGAAAAGCCCAGGACCAGAAGGCTTCACTATGGACTCCTACTTAAAGAGCTAATACCAGCTATTCTTTTTTAATAAACTATTTTTACTTGTTCTTTGAGAATTTCATACATGTATGAAATGTAATTTGATCATATTTATCCCCAATCCCAATACCTCTTAAATTATTACTAAAAATAGAAATAAAGAGAAGGAATTCTCTCAAATGCATTTCCTAAGACCAGTGCCACCAAAACCATCAGAGTGAAAATACAGCCTACAGAATCGGAAGAAATCTGTATAAGCTACACATCCAACAGGGTCAACCTCAAGAATACATAGAAACTCTAAGACTTCGTAGTAATTAAATGTGTTGAAAGAGGGTATTTTAAAAGCTACAAGTGTTATGCCCAGAGTCCAGACCCCCAAAAGACCACCAAGAGACCAAATCTGATACAAAAACAAAGAGCCTTTATTGCAAGTTAACTCAGGCCTCTCCATCCATCTGAAGCAGCAGCAAAGCAAGAGAGACCTCGAGTAGCCCGGGGTGAGGGCTTTTATAATGGTTAGGTAAGGGGTGCTTGGGAAACTGCGTAGTTACAGACTTGGGACTGGCTCTAGCTCTAGTCAGGGATATCTGGACTGAGCTGATTGGCTACTTTGGGTCTAGGGGAGTTGCAATATTTTAGTCTCAGCAGAAGGACATCTGGAGTTGTTTGTCCATTTCTGATTGGCCTCTCCCTGTGAGAGGAGGTGTTCATGGTTCTCTCGCAACTGGAGATAAGGTGGGGAGGGGGGGCTGCATCCTGCTCAGGCCTTTTTGCTGCAGATGCATTCCTGTTGAGGCCTGGATTTTTCAGAAGGAGGAGTTTGAATGTTTTTAACATGACGATGAATATCTGTGAAGACAAATGCTATGGTGGTTTGAATAAAAATGCCCCCCATAGGCTCACATATTTAAATGCTTAGTCAGCAGGGAGTGGCATTATTTGAAAGGATTCGAAGGATTTGGAGATGTGGCCTTGTTGGAGGAAGTGTGTCACTGGTGGGCTTTGAGATTTCAAGAGCCCGGTGCCAGGCCCAGTGTCTCTCTCAGCCTATGCATCAGGATGAGCTCCCAGCTACTCTCTGGCTCCACATCTGCCATCACACTCCCTGCCATGAGGATAATGGACTAACTCTCTGGAACTGTAAGCAAGCTCCCAATTCAATGATTTCACTTATAAGAGTTGCCTTGGTCATGGTGTGTCTTCACAGCAACAGAAACTTTTGAAGTTGGACTGAAAGCATTTTTGTATTATGATATGACTACAAGCCTGTGGGGGCCAGGGAGTGGAGTGTGGTGGTTTGAATAAGAATGGCCCCCATAAATTCACATGTTTAGAGGAGTTAGGAGGTATGGCCTGGCCTGGTTGGAGGAAGTGTGTCACTGGGGGTGGGCTTTGAAGTTTCAAGAGCCCATGCCAAACCCCATCTCCCTCCCTATGGATCAGGATGCAGCTCTCAGCTGCCGCTCTGGTCCCATTTGTGCTGACATGCTTCCCACCACGATGACAAAGTACTAAACCTCTGAAACTTCAAGCAAGCACCCAATCACACTTGCCTTGGTCATTGTGTCTCCTTACAGCAATAAAACAGTGACTGGGACACACGCTTAACTTAATTTAAGAAGTTTACCATATGCACACCTATCAAAATGTCCCACTTCTCATATGCACATGTACTATACCCTATTCATAGGTACAGTGTTTTCATATATCTTTAGAAAAATAACTTAATTATAGACATGGTTTAAAGAAGCAGAAAATTCACAAGTAAATACACGCTGTGATGAATCACTAATAGGAGTGCGTTATTTAGCTACCATTCTGCACAAGGGCTAGGGCTGTGTCACCCTGCCCCTAGTCTCTCCATTTGTATGATTCCAGGCTCACCTTCTTGGCTCTTGCTCCAATTATTTCCTTCACTGCTTTATCATTTTATCCCTTAAATGTGCATCTCTAGAGCCTAGTTCCATCTTGACAACTTGTAAATGTTGCTGTCTTGTAAGTCTGGCTCCTTTCCCATCACATTGTATCCCATGCTAGGGATTGAACCTGGGGCCTCACAGATGCTGGGGAAACGCTCTACCCTTTGGCTGCATCTCCAGTCCTTAAGACTTCTTCCTACTTTAAATTTGAATTAACTGACCTGTTGACCAAAATTTTACTGGCATTTCCAGACAGAGCACATTTGGGTGCACAAAGGAACATACTGGGTATTTCCAGGGAGTTACACTCCCGTCTGCCCCATGGTTTTTATGACATAATGCATCCAATGGGTTGTTAACTGACATTTTATGAATTCTGCCTATTCTCGCAGGCTATTTGTGCACTCACCACGGACACTTAACATCTCCTCCTTAGTGCTGTCTTCCTTTTGCTTTCTTTGGTAGCAAGATTGAATATAGTCAACTAATAAAGCAAATACACAAATGTAAGTGGGAAAACTCCCATTGTTTGGCTGTAGAGGTGGCTTCAAGGTTAAAAGTTCTTGTTAGTCAGGCAAAGGACCTGGGGACAGTTCCCAGAACCTACATGGCAATGCATAACCATCCATAACTCTAGTTCCAGGGGATCTAACTCCCTCTTCTGGCCTCTGAGGGCACCAGGCCACATGTATGGTACATTTACAATACATATAAGCAAAACAGCATATGCATAAAATAAAATTTTAATATCTAAAAATAAATAAATAACAATAAAGCAAATAAACAAAACTTTTATTTTTCCACTTTTACCCTTCAGGACTACTTGAGGTTAAAGGTTATAATATGTCTCAGTTACTCATAAAATACAACAGAAACAGAATGAAAACTATCTATTCCTATAAAGTGATTATAAAAATTTACCCTTTAGCTTTGTGTTGAAGTATCCATTTAATACTTTACAGTGCACTTTCTCTCTGTTTTGAAGGCTTCCTGGTTAAGTTTTTCATCGTATAAATTATATGAGGATTGTGGGAAGGAAACACCACACAGCAGACTTTACTCCTCAAAAACTCATGCTGAGAGCCTGAATCCTGGCCACGTGACTGTGCAACTCACTGTGGTTAGTTCTCTCACCTGTCAAGTGGAAACAGTGTGAATAGAGAAGGAAATTAAATAATACTTAGCACACCACATGGGAAGTTGTAAATTATCTGTTTTAACTCTCATTGCATCAAAGGTGAAGCCACAATTTATATTCATGACTCCAAAATTCCCTACTACCCAGAATGCTCAGTAAAATCTTAATTAAATAAGCTGTATCTATTTAAGGAAAGGGGGATCATCAAGGAAGGGGAGACCTAAGTATAACATCAAAACATTTAAAAGGAAGTCATTAAAGAACCAACTACTAAGACTCACAGATACCTGAGGATTTCCCAACAATAAGTCCACTAAGAAAAGAGTTTTTGTTCCTCAACTAGATTTGATTTGATTTGAGTCCCAGGTCTTGGGCACCTCCTGGCAGTCTCTCCTCTGGGAGACTTTAGGGCAGGCAAGTTGAAGCAGAGCCCCTTGGGGTTTTTGTCCTTCCCTAGAAGGAGCAGAGGAGCCATTGTCATTAGTCACAGGGTTAAGGGATGACTCCTGGCTTTGTAAACATCGCCCCAAAGTGGGCCCAGTCCAGCTGGGGATAGGAGGCATTAAGGGAGGAATTAGCCATAAGATTGTGCCATTTTCTGAGGCCAACCAATCAGTCTTTGCCGTCCAGAGGGATCAAACTGAAGCTCTTGGGAAGTTATTTGTGTCCCTAAGCCCAGCTGTTGACCAGTTCAGACAGCTGATACAGAGCTTGAATTCAGAGAATTTAAATTCTGATCCTAATTCAAACACATAGTGTTTGACCATTTTTCTTCTTCCTATGTTTTAAGATTTATTATTATTATTATTGTGTGTGCCTTGCCTTGCCTTGCCTTGC
>CABHPR010131063.1:36954-64082 GCA_902168415.1 Peromyscus melanophrys | reverse complement strand
TATCTATCTATCTATCTATCTATCTATCTATCTATCTATATATCAACTTTGTTTTGTTCTGTGACCATATTGATTGTTACGTAAACGCTAAAAACAAACAAATACAAAGAATATGCTCAGGTGCAGGCTGTTTGGGATTCTTTGACTGACAGTTCATAGTTGAGGGAGGTGTAACCATAGCCTGTGCGGCTGCCCTGCTCACTCAGCAGCTTGTCGTTTGGAAAACCTTAGCTGCTGGTTCCTGTTTTCTTCCTCAACTTGCTGCTGGATGATCTCGAAAGGGGCTAGTTGTTTAAGACCTTTCTGCAAAAAAAGAACTTATACTTAATTCTAGGTTGGTGTTATATATTTAAATTTCTATATTATATATTTTGAGCAGTATAAAAACAAAAAACTCGAGTCTTGGAGTTATTTGGCCTTAGTTAAATTCACATAGTAAGGAGACTCTTACTTGGCTACTGAAAGTCACAATGAATTCAAGCAAGTCTCTCTAGCTGTCTTCCAACCCTGGCGAAAACTTGCCTCAACCTAAGCTCATGGGTACTACAGGAGTCCCATGGGTTACCATTTGACCCTAGCCTTCCAGCTGGGAGTCATCTGGCTCCAGCTGAGCCCAGAGTTTCCCTTCCCTAGAGAGTGCTGGGAGAGAATCCATATAGCCAGCATCTCTGGGGCCAGCACTGGAGAGTTTAAAGTTGGGGCTTGCCTTATGTCCTGCTATGCAGGTAGTTCATCTGCAGAGAGGGTGACTGGCTGGAGTAAGCAGAGGGGAGCTGAGAAAGTCATCTGAACTGCTGGCATTAGAGTCCATGGGCCACATTAGCCATGCTCCAGTGTTCTCAGTCAGCCTACTAGCGTTATGACAGACGTGCCCTTCTGCTTAAGCTCATCCAAATTGGCTCTCCATACTGCAGTGCAGCATTCTGTCTGTTAACTAGTAGTTTTCTCTTATCTTTAGGAATATAATCTTACTATGTGAGACCCCTGTGGGTACTTGAAACTATAAATAATACCAAACCTTATATACCATGTTTTTTCCTAGACACACATATCTGTGATAAAATTTAACTTTTATAAATCAGGCAAAGTAAGAAACAACAATAGCCAATAACAAGCCAGAACAATTGCTGTGTTGTAGTAAACAATTACTATATTAAGTAGGATAAGAATTGCATGACCACAATGCTGTGATACCATGCAGTGGGTCTCACCATTGAGATGGCTACTAATTGACTAACAGGAAGGTAGCATTATATATCTGGGTGGCAGGGAGATGAGACAAGGAGATGATTCATATCATGAGTGGGACAGAGTAGGACAGTGAGATTTTATCATGCTTATCACAGTGGCATATGATTTCAAACTTACTAATTATTTTTAGAATTTACTATTTTCAAACCATAATTGGGCATGGGCACCTCAAACCCCAGCAACTGAATTGCAAATAAAGGGGCCCAGTGAATGTGGTGAGAGGCCAAGAGTCCTCGTCCTGCCTTCATCATGACACCTTCATTGTTGCATCTCTTCAGAGTGCGTGGTGTGGGCTGCATGGGACAAGGCAAGGGGCACTGATGTAGCTGGGGACAGGCTGCTGCCCAGGAAGATGTCCCCTCTTGCATTGCCGGCCTAGGAAGCAGGAGCAGCTGTGGCCATGCCTCACTCTAGGGAAAGGAGAGAGACAGAGCTTGGGATAGAGGCTACCCTGGGTGGGGAGAGGTTGAAGCATCACCAAGATAGGACAAGACCAAGACAGCTAGGAATAGCTTGAGGTTTGTTGAAAGAAGAGAAGGAAGAGGAAGATCTGGCAGAGAACGGCCGTATTCAGTTGGCTATTGGAGTTCAGAGCCCCCTGCCTGGACACAGAGGAACCACGACAGGTTCATGCTGTACAGGCCGCTAGCAGTGTCTCGGAACCCAGCTTGAGAAGATACTTGGATGGGTGTGTGCTACCTTTTTCGTTGGCTGGTGGCCTCCCACTCAGAGATAATTGATCAAGGATCACAGAGAAGCTGTTGTCCTTTTCACTTTGGCTCTTAGCTGTCTGGAAACGGCATGTCTCAACTGGTGTGGGAGAGTTCATAAAAATTCATATTGGATGGTTTCCACGGTGTTTGTGTATGCATATCTGGAAAGTTCTGTGGCATTAAAGTTTTACCAGCCAAAGCACAGGGAAACCTTCAGTCAATTGTGTGAGTTTCAAGTGGCTGAGCTAACAACAGTGAAAGAAGTGAGACTTTTCAAAGCTGTTGACATTAGGGGAGAGAACAGCACTCACAGTGGTGGGCATTGTCTCGGGGCAGTCCTGACAGTGCACATTAGGTTCTGCACAGTGTGTTCATTATCTCTCTAGTACTGGGAAGCGTATGTGGTAATACATGACAAATGGAGCTTAGTGGGTGGGAATGAATGGACAGTGTGTAAGAACATTGCTGATTGGCCCCCAAGAAGCAGCCTCCATAATCCCTGGTGCTGGCACCCAGAGGATGGGGTGCTCTGCCTGGAAAGGAACAGATAAGCCCTTCATACAGGGGAAGGTTCAGAAGATGTTGTCCAACATCATTCTGGCCTCAAGTTATACCCTTCTTTCATGAAGTGGTTTTTTGTTGTTGTTTGTTTGTTTCTTACATCTCTTGTGACATAGCTCCCGGTGAAACCTCTTGATTCATCCTTGTATTCCCAAAGCTTGTTTCATGTGGACCCTCAACTCTTCATTGCAGCAACTGCCAATTTGTGGAAAACAAATAGCACGAGACACAGAAGCAAGAAACTGTAGGTGTTTAAAAAGGTGGCTGAAGTGTGAGGTTTAAGAGTTGCTTATAGCAGGGGCAGTTAGAGGACTCTGCACTGACCACATTTGCCCCTAGCACTCCCCCAGCATGACATCAGTCAGTATTAACACGCCTCTCATCACCCAGACTGCAAGCACCCAGACTGGGAGCCTCGCACCGGTGTTGCTCACATCCTTTTGTTATTTCCATTCAAGGTTTGAACTCAGAGCCTTGCACATGCTCCCAAGTGCTCTTAACCTCAGACTGTATCTCTAGCCCTTTATGTCTTTCAGCTTTGAAATAGGGTCTTGCTAAGTTGTCTGAACTGGCCACAAACTCTCTCTATAGACCCAGCTGGTCCTCAACTCTCCACCCTCCTGCTTTATCTTCCAGAGTAGCTGGGATTCCAGGCTCATGTACAACGCTAGCCCAGCATGAATGATTTAAAGCACTTGCCCTGAGGTATCTTATTTTGAAGCTACTTCCCATGGAACATCTCCTGAAGTTTCATGACTTGAAGATGACACAGGGATCTGGGTGGCAATGCCTGAGTTGTCCCTGAAGGCCTTCTTATGGAGGTCTGTTGTCATCTGAAGAAGAGAGGGTGCCTAGGCCAGAAGCTGTACCAGGTGAAGTGCTTGTAAAGGAAGCTGTTAGAAGGTGTGCAGGAGTCACTGTGCTTTTGTGGATAGACTGGGAGTGCTGTGAGAATCCAAGGCCTGGGGCTTCAGGAGCTGCGCAGGTTGAAGTTGTGATGGATTGAACGAGGGTGAGAGAGGAAAAGGCTTACATAAAACTGGCCTATGCCGAGAGGAAGAGGAAGGAGGGGAGTGCCATTGACTGGGATGGGGAAACTTGAGGGGTTGGAGTGTAGAAAGCTGAAACAATCAAGACTAGTCCTACTCCATGATAACTGTTCTGCACTGTTGTTTAAAGGAATAACCAGGCTTTTCTGAGGCATGTCAGGCAGATGGGTTAGCATAGCCAAGTACTTGAGACTAGGTCATTCATAAACAACATTATTTCTTACCTTCGGAATTCCAAGATCACGGTGCCAGCATTTGGTATATGGTGAGGGCCTTCTTGTGCCACCACACACTGGGATACAGAAAGGTGAAAGGTTAACTACATTCAGCCCTTTTGTAAGGCACCAGTCCTATCTGTGAGGATGGAGCCCTTGGGACCTATCTTCTAAAGGGCCACCTGGTAGTACCATTCCATTGACCTTGGGTTTTAATACGTGAATTTTGGGGATCCACAAGTTACTGGCCTTCTGAATAGGGGTTTGGTGTATACATTTGTATCTGGGTTCAGACACTCCATTTTATCATATTCATTACACTTATGAGGCATGTTACTTAAATGGTGTTAAGCCATTTACCATCGTTATTTATTTATTGTCATTAGCAGAAAACAAGAAACGGGAAGCAGGAGGTCAATAATTGAATGACTTCATGAGAACAAGTGTGTGCGGATGTCTTTGGGTGAAGCTGTTTGTACCTGTGAATGAGGAGAGATGCACTTTGCTAGTACTGTTTTCTTTGCTGTGCTTGATTTTCTAAAGCTTTCTTTTTCTGCTTTTTAAGCACTAGCCATGCTGAGCCGTTCTGTAGCATGGCTGCACTGAGTCAGAGCTTTATACCTTGCATTGTAGAAATGGGTTCTCTAAACAAAACAGTGTCATTTTTATGAGAGTGGTAGTTCTTCCTGTGAGGTCCATCATCACAGTACGGTTGGCTGTTACGTCACTGCATAGGAGAAGGAGTTGATGAGGGTCATTGGACCCTCAACTGAGATTGCAGCCACTCCTTCTAGACATTTGAATGCACTTCTGCCTTAACTGTGTAGAGGAGTAGGGAGGGTTGCTGTGGGGGTTCCTGGAGGTTCTAGAGTATCTAGGCTAGAGGAGGTTGAGAATGACCCCTCCCTCCGTCTGTGTAGCTATGGGAAGCCGTCACCCATGCTGGGTTGAGACTTTCTAGTGCAGCTGCTGTGGGCTCACCTATACTCTTGCCAGTGCCTCTCACTCGTGAGCTGTAAGTGAGCCCAGTAAACTCACTGATTCCAAAGGCAGGTTAGCCTTTGGTTGGGACCTTGTAAGAAAGGGGGTACATGTTGTTTGCCTCTCCCCCAAGAGAAGGGTTTTTCTGACACTCTCCAACTGTCTCTCTGGTGCTGGACTATTATCCATACTGCTGTCCCCTTGAAAGGTGGTATTTGGAAGTTGAGAATTGACAGGAAGAAATAATTTCATTCAAGAGTCACCATCAAGGCTTCAGGATCCTTGTCTTCTTTGGTTATTACTCATAGTCATTTTTGGTGCCAGTGAATGGTGATGCCATAGTGATCTATGATTTTAGTTATCTTGGATTTGGGGTTTTAAGAGGAAATTCCTCTTTTTCCATCTTCTAAAGTAGGCTCTCCCTCAGGGACTGCTGACTCATTCTGACTCATGTCTTTCATACTTTCTCTCCCAGTGCTTGTGTGTGGAGAGAGTGACATGGTAAAGGCTCGGAGCCCATTTGCAGAGTAGGGTCAGCAATAGGGCTGGGCTGGGCAGAAGAGCCTCACTTGTATTGGGGCTTTTTGTTTCTTTGTTGGATACCTTTCACATGTATGAGATTTTGGAGAAGATGTTCCCTGTCTGTAGTACTCCCTGTGCCCTTTTGTTCAGCCGTTTTTCTGAGCCTGTGTTTGGAAAAATGCTAGTCTTAAGATGGACTAGAACAGTTCTAGTGCCTCCCCTTCCTTCAGCTCCAGCTCCAGCCCACAGCCTCCAAGAGCTCACTAAGATATAAGGGGCCCCTGAGCCTCTTCTCAGCTTGAGGCTCCTTCGTTCCAGCAAGGAGAAGGGAAGGCAGGCCTTTCCCAAGACTTTCTTTAGAAACTCCCGAGCCGCCTGCCATCTCTCAGATTCCATTCCCTCCCTCTGAGAATCCTGAGGCCTCCCTTGTCCACCTGCTGTCACCACCCCTGCCCTCCTGGGTATCAGATGTCTGTGGTGTAGACCTACCTCTCTTCAAGGACCTTTGCTGGCCTGTCCGAAGGGGTCTGTCCACTATGGAGTGGGGAAGGACGCAGGCTCATCAGCTATTGCTTTCTTTCTTCCAGCTCCTTAAGCCCCTCCCCGTTCTTAGTCCTCCTGGATTGAAGTGCGTTTCCCTCCTCTAATGAACTCCAGCTTCAAATAGAACTGGGAGCAGCATTGGGGGCATCGGGAATTTAGGGATCCTTGGTGAATTGTCTGAAATTAATGAGACCAGGAAGGGAAATCAAGTTCAGCTGTACAAATTGCCTTGCGTTCTGGACCTTGATGATTTAAATTGTAGATTATAATTAAATGCCTGCAAATAGAATGAGAAGTAGCTGCTAAAGTCTTTTGACCTGAAAGTTCCTCTGACCAATGAACTAGTATAAAATTAGGATGTAAATACTCCTTTCGGAGGATTGCGATCTTCAGAGAACTTCCAGTGCATGTGACACAAACCACCTTCCTCAGAGTCAGGTGGACAGGTGGAGTGTGCAGGACACAGGTAAGAGACGGTGGGTTGTCCGCCGCCCTGGAGCAAGATGTCAGGGCTTAGGTGGCTGTTTGTGAGGTGGCACATCTCTGCTGTCCCCAAGGAAAGGCTCACTGCCCCTTCACTGTTAGAGAGCAAGGCAGCGAGCAAGGTATGGGATACTGAGCTTACACTGAAGCGACAGTCAAGAGACAACAGCTCATCCCGCGAAGGAAGTCGTAGCCAGGATTTAACGCAGCCTTCTAAACATGTGAAGGCGGCAGTGTGGAACATGGGAAACAGTTCCCTGTAACCACTCCTACCTGGTGGCCATCTTGTTCCAGCCTTCACAGGCCCTATGGCTGGTCTCTGTAAGTTGTTGTAACTAGAGAGCAGCTGGTGCAAAACTGATAGCGTTTGCTCTGCTGTCCCTGTTTCCACCATTAAAAGAATTGAGTGTACGTCTTACTGAGGCACAAAACCTGCTCACATACTGCTCAGTGGGTTGTCACTCGGAACCCCAGCCAAGAGACAGAACCTTCTCGGAGCCCAGGAGTCACTCCTACCTCTGTAGCTGACACCCACCCCTGCACCATACCCTCCTTTTGACATCCCAGCACAGACTCTGGCCCCGGCCTGCACTTGACCAGAGGACTGCCCGTGTTGGGCTCTGTATGCTTGGCCTTCCCTGGGAGTCGTCTGTTCTGCTCTGTCCATTTTACAGATGACGAATATTTCTATTGTCTCTAGAATCCCACTGTTAATGACCGTCGCTGCTCTCAACATTCTCCATGGTGTGTGTGTGTGTGTATGTGTGTGTGTGTGTGTACGCGTGTGTGTGTGTGTGTGTGTGTGTGTGCGCACACGCTCACATACATACATAAACTTCCATACATGCATTTCTGTTAGCAGTTGCACCCTGAATTGTATCCGAGCGGTAGATGGATCACCAGTTAGTCACATGTGCAGCTTGGGTAGGTAGGGACTGTCAGCTGTCTAGAGTAGTTTCACTGTTCCTACTCCACAGCAGCACTGGTTCCAATTGCTCTACATCCTTGCCTGCTCTTGGCTTTGCCTGTCTATCATTGTAGCTATTTAATGATTGTTCCAGGCCTCATAGCTTCAGTTTATATTATGTGTGACTTCTGGATTTATTAGAATAATTTTAGTATCTCATGACGTTCTAGAACATATTGTAGCTGGGCACTTAGATTACTTCTAGTCTTCATTATTTACAGTAAGCAGCTTTGTGAATGAGTCTTTTTCTATCGTTCAGATGCTTGGCAAGAATTTTTTTGTTTACAAAATTTATAAATTCTAAAATTATAGTATCACTCTAAAATGTTATCCACAACATAGAAGGGCTCCAGGCCTTCCAGCAGTATATATTTTGGAAGAATAGAGGGGCATCTCTTGGAGAACTAATTTAGGTGGAATAGGTGGATTTAGTGTTACTTTGCTGGAATTGGACAGTTTTTCCAGATATTTACCATGCATACTCCTCTTTCACGGGTTCCTCCCCTTTATGCCTACATCAGTAAGACTTTTGTTTATTCCTGCCAGCAATTATTATAGAATTTTAATAGTTGGTCTAGTTTCATTTCTGTGTTATGAACACACATCGACAACTTAGAGAAGAAAAGGTTCATTTGGTTTACAGTTCAAAGGTCATCACATTAGAGGGTGGGGTGTGGAGAGTCAAATCAGGAGCTCAAGCAGTCTGTTGACTGCGTCACATCAGCAGGCAAGAGCAGAGAGAAGCAAATGTGTCCATGGTCAAGGATTGCCTTCTCAGCTAGCTTTCTCCAGTCTTGTACAGCTCAGGCAGGGCCCAGCCAGTGGGAGGTGGCAGAGACGGGACTGCCCACAGTGGGCTGGGTCAGTTAGCCATCAGGACAGTCTCCCACAAAGTTGTTCACAGGCCGACCTGATCTAGATAATTCCTCAACTGAGACTCTCTCCCAGGCGATTCTAGGTTGTGACAAGTTAAGACCAGCCATTGAGGTAGTCTCGGTGCTTTCTAAGTTTCAGTATTTGCCTTGCAAATGTTTTGATTTGTGTGTCATTTGATGAGAGCAGACCAGTGAGTAACTTCTCCCTTTTAGCAATGTCTAGAGTGGCTCTAGTCCACAGCCCCGTTGGCTGAGGCTCAAGGCCAGAGGTCTTTGGGTATTCCAGTGGGAAAGTTAGGAGCCCAGCCTGCAGAAGAACATGCGCCAGTCCAAGGCCTGAGTGCACTGCCCACCTGTCCCCTGATTCTCACTCTTACGAGACTGTGAACTGGGCCCTGAGGCCTGCTGTAACAGCTCATAGCAGGCCTGGCCTGAGTGCTCTATTCTGCAGGGAGGCACCTGCTCACCATGCAGTGGGGGCAATGTGGGAGCCCAGTGGAGTGCACTGAGGCCTCTCCTACTATATGTGTTTGGCTCTCACTGTAGTTCTGAGAGACACCAGAGAGCAGAGCCTCAGAACCGCACTGCAGCTCCTCCTGGAGTCTGTCTGAGCTTTGTGAGTGGGCAAGCCAGGACCCAACTTCCCTGCATTTCTCTAAACCACACTTCCCTCTTGGATCTTCAGGGCAGACCCACACTCCACTGACAGATAACCCTTGGAGTGGAAGGAAGTGTGCATTTTTCTTTCTCATCCTTCTGAGTGAACAGTTAGACAGGTATAACTGTTGACTTCTCACCTTTCTGGGTTTCATGCTCTCAGGGATTTCATCTTTGGTGGCTCATCAAGTTATACTTTTCTGTCCTAGATGATGGATTTGGATGTCCTTCTATGAAGCAATGCCACGTGGTCCAAAAGCAAGCATGTCTGGTAAGTCACGTGTTGAATTGACTGAGCAGTAGCCCAAGTCTTTGGGTGTGTAGATGTAGACAGAAGATTATGTGTTTGGGCATATGGACACCTTTGAGAGGGTGTTCTTCACAAGACTAATAGCTCTGTTGGTTATCCTAACTTGTGAAGGCTAGTTCCTTCTAGAACCAGCAGGGATTGGAATGCATGGGTTGGACAAACCTAAAGTTCCCTTCTTGCTGTTTAACCTACTTCTGAGAGCATAGTGGAAGCTCTGTGCTGAACCAGGGCAGCCTCATTCTGACTCAGCTACAGTGGCATTCTGTCACGGCCTCTTCCGTCCCCAGTGCCTTACCCTTTGGTTAAAGGTAGGCTTGACACTGTGGAAAAGTTCTGAGACCAAAACACACTAGAACTTGGGTAGCTGAAGGAAGGGAAAGTCAGGCTAGAGCTTCAAGCTTTGTCTTCCCATGTTCTGCCTGAAGGTGGGCAGTGCCTCTGGGCAGCAGAGATCTTCACATGGTCTTTGTCGTAGCAAGGTTGTGCTGTGGGAGTTGATAGAAGATTGTAGAGATTCTATGAGACTTGCCAATAGGATGCTAGAGAGCAGCAAGAAAGCCATAAAAGCCTTGTTTTATGATTACAGTTAGGCCATCATGTAATGTGGCCCATTTTGGTCGAAGGGGATCCTGTGGGTCCACAGTACAGAGGGGTGGGGAGGAGGAAGAGAGTAGAAGGTGCGAGACATTCCGGTGCAGTTCCACACATGTCACGAGAACTGGGTTCAGCCTCTTGCCATAGGTCCTGTTCTCTTGGCATAGGAACACAATTCCTCCATCATCACACTCCTGACTCCTATCTGTGTTTGCCCCTGTGTCTCAGGGCTGCCGCCGTCTTAGGAATCCAGGGCCTGGAGACAGCTCTTCCCTGAGGAATCAGGAGAGGTGTGACCCAGGAACAAGAAGCATATCCTCACCAATGACATCATGACAGCAAGAGAGCACAGCCCTCGCCATGGTGCCAGGGCCCGTGCGATGCAGCGGGCTTCCACCATCGATGTGGCAGCCGACATGGTGGGCCTCTCTCTGGCAGGTGAGCCTCAGGCCTATACTAGGCATCTGGTTAGGAACTTAAAGGACTCGGGCTCCATGCTGTAACACTGTTGGAAGGGCCAGGGCCAGCTGGTGACTGAGCCATTGGGAGAGGGTGTCCTGGTGTGGTAGCCTTCTGGTTGGAGTAGGACTCAGAAGGTGGGGATGGCTAGAGCCCTGGGACCTGGTCTTGTGAGACTGATCATCATTCCTTTGCCAGCTTGGGTGAGCACCCTGGGCTTGCCTCCCAGTAGGCAAAATGGAAAGGGGTCTGAGATTTCTTCAGAATCTCTAAAGTAAACTGTTTCAAAGTATAGAAATCATCTACTGTAATATTTTGGGGTAGGCTAGAGGAGTTAGTGTTTCTTGTTTCTATTTTTGTGCAGAACAAATGCAAGCTAAATTCTGGGGAAGATTTGTTTTGGGTGACTTTGTCATTTCTCTTCTACCAGGAAATATCCAAGACCCAGACGAGCCCATTTTAGAATTCAGCTTAGGTAGGTACCTCTCTCTTGGTTTTTGTTACTGTTAGTCTGTCTCTGAGAACCACTGAGTGCTTCTGAGTGCCGTCACCACTGCTGAGATGTTTCTGAGGAGACGGAGCATCTCAGAGGCTGCTTCTCATAACTGACCACCCTCCTATGGCGAAACCGCCTGCTGATGGAGATTTGAGTTGTGTCTAGTGGAGACTGTTATGAATAAAGTTGCAGTCAATGCTTGGGTGCCAATACTTTTGGGGGGTAAATGTTCATGCTTTAATGAAGTATTTGGAAGGCTGTGTGGTGCTGAGTTTGTGTACAGAGCAGGCTAAGTGAGCTCCAGTGCAGTGACCGCAGGGCTGGGCACACTGTTTCACATCTGGTACAGGAGTCACTTGTCTCTTTGGAGGGAGTGGATGTTACTTTCTACAGGGGAAGTGTCGCCTGAGTGGAGGCGTATACCTGGCAGAGTGAAGATGAGGGCCAGGGCAGAGGATGGAAGAAGCTTGCAAGAGTTTGGGCTCGGGTTCGCTTTACCTATAGGGGTGGTGGGGTGGAAATGTTCTCAACGGTGGAAGTGGCTACGTGGCCAGAGGAACTTCTAAAACTCATTGAGCTGTACACTTCAAATGGGTGTGTGCTGTAAGGATGCATACCTCAAAAGTGCTTTAGAGGAAAAGAGAAGTCAAAGACTGCCAGCCCCATGTGGTAGGTCTACAGCATGAACCAAAACCGGAACTTGGATAAAACAGGTATTGCAGAAGTAGAAGAAAACACCAAAGAAATTGTAATACACCTTCTAGAAAGGAGGGAGTGCCTCTCTGTGCTCAGTAACAGCGTACTGTTTATAACAGGCAGCTGAGGAACAAGTTTAAAACCTAACAGATGAAATTTACAAATCCAGGAAAGCCAGGGAGATAGCCAAGAAACGGTCTCAGCAAGCAACATAGGAAACAGGAGAAAGCTGGGCAGTCCAGGATGCCCATCATTAAAAAGAGAAAATGGAAAAACGAACACAAAAGAAGTTTAGAAATAATACAAGGAATCCTTCAGAACTGAAGAATATGAGTCTAGTTTAAAAATACTTGTCAAGGCATCTTGTCTTCCATGAAGTCTGGTGTGGGGGTATTGTGTTCCCCAAACTATTGTGTATGCTAATAAACTTATCTGGGGTCAGAGAACAGGACAGCCACAATATTAAACATAGAGGTTAGGCAGTGGTAGAGACAGAAATCCCTGTGGATCTCTGTGAGTTCAAGGCCACATTGGAAACGGCCAGGCACGGTGATACACACCTTTAATCCCAGAAAGCCACACCTTTAATCCCAGGGAGTGGTGGTAGAAAGCAGAAAGGTATATAAAGCGTGAGGACCAGAAACTAGAGGCATTTGCCCTGGAGAGGCATTTGGCCTGGAGAAGCCTTTGGCCTGGAGAAGCATGTGGCCTGGTTAAGCTTTTAGGCTTCTAGCAGCAGTTCAGCTGAGACCCATTCTGGATGAGGGCTCGGGGCATCCAGTCTGAGGAAACAAGACCAGCTGAGGATTCAGCGAGGTGAGATAGCTGTGGTTTGTTCTGTTTCTCTGACCTTCCAGTGTTCACCCCAATAACTGGCTCAGGTTTGATTTTATTAATAAGAACTTTTAAGATTCATGTTACAGTCTGGAAAGTACCTGGCTATCATTTTGTCAAATGTTCTTTCTCCCCGCCCCACTTTCCTTCTCCTTCTGGAACTCTGATTAAACCTATGTTGGTGAACTTGGTGATCTTCCAGGACTCTCTGAAACTGTTTTTTTTTTTCCTTTTTTATTTCTTTCTGTTCTTCAGACTAAATAATTGTAGTTGACATCTCCAAAGATGCTGACTCTTTCTTTGTTTGCCCACAGTTGAGCTGCTCTTAATGATTTTTCATTTCCGTTATTGTACTTTGAATATTCTCTACATGGCTAGTTTGATGGTTTCAATTCCTTCACTGATACTCTGTATAACAAGACATTTTCCTCATACTTTACCTAGTTTCTTAGTAAGTCAAACATGTGTCCCCCTCAGAGACAGGTACTGTTGACTATTTTTTTAGTTTTTAAATTCATCTAGATATGAGCCGTATTTCTCTTGTGGGTTTTGTTTTTCATGTTTCATAAATTGTGGCTAAAGGTTAGACATTTTGAACAATGTGATGTAGCAACTTTGGAAATCAAATTCTCCCCTTCCCCAGGGTTTTTTGTTCCCACTCTTATTACTGCTGTTGCTGGCTGCTCATTAGTACCTCTCGTCATGTGTGGATCCTGGAGTGACTGCTAGGTCACTTAGTGGTCAAGTTCAATTTGAATGGATATACTATGTATATTGGAGACGGAGTGTCACTGTGTAGCACTAGATGGGCTGGAACTCACAGAGATCTCACACCTGGCTGGATAGAAAACTCTTTAAAGCTCAAAGAACTAAAGACTTTTGGTGTGAGTTTTGCTAAGTGTGTGTGTGCATATTGTTCCACATCTTCAGGGTTCACTTCCTGCTTCTGCTGACCACCAAGGGTGGGTAGTCTAAGGTGATCACTCATCATCTCCTCAGTTCTTTTCTGAGCATACAGATGTCCTCGGACATCTGCATAACCCCCTACATGTGCTGGCTTCCATGACTGTCGGAGCTTTGCAGAGGGTCTGGTCCTGGTCCTGTCCTTCACTGCCTAGTTTTTCTTTGAAGTATTCATTCTCTGCTAAGCTTCTCTGATCACCTGCTCGTTTGCCTCACGTGTCAGTATTGTCCTCTTCAGCTGCAGTATTTAAAGAAACAGTGACTGATTTTGGTTGCTGCTGCCATCCTCATGGTAAAGATGCAGTCAGGACTTCAGGTGCTCCACCACTGAGCTACAAGTCCCAGCCCAGCCCCAGCTTTAGCCTGATGGCTTCTGACGGACAGTCTCAGGAAAAAAGAAAAAAAGCTGTTTCTTTCTACTATGTAAACTCTGGCTTAGGCCAAATAAAGACAAGTTTGTTTGTTTTTTCTTCCAGAAATGGTCAAATAATGATTGTTACCTTAAGAATGGGACTATAGAAGGTCTCCAGTCATATCCTGTCCATTATAGTGACTTCTGACTACTGGTTTTCGCCATGATTTCAGGTGGCCAAAGACTGGCCACCAGAAGACTAGTTAAAATAAACAGCATGGCCCTGCAGTCTCCTCTGTAGCATCTGAAATAATAAGGCAGGGCCCATAACTATTAACGTTAAAGGATGCCAGTGACTTTGGTACATGAGAAAAGCCTATCAGGAATATTGGGATGATGTATTTCTAAGTAAATCCACTTGTACCGCCAATTCATTCAAACTCTGCAGGTCTCACTCTGCTGAGTGAATGACCAAACAAAACACTGGAAGGCTGTGGACCCCAATCCCACAGATGGTTCTCTCTAACAGTTTTCTCTGAATGAAAGATTTTGCAACAATCTGTTGTTGGTTAAATTGATTTTTTTCTTTTACAGTTCAGAATATTTGCCTATTTAGTCATTTTGCTTCTGCTCATCTGAGAAGCAGTGAGGGTGGGGTGGAGGTGAGATCCACTTCCTGAAATCCCTCCTTGCCGCCGCCTTCTTAGGCTGTCCTCCTGGGCAAGTCTCACTGCAGGACTTCATCACTGCTTCTGATTAGAGACTTGAGAAATGTCGTGGATGTCTCTTCATCCGTCTTCTGTATTCCGTCACTTTAGTTGCAGCTTTTGGTTAAAGTCACGTTCTACACACTGACACTTAAGCAAACACTGTTTATCAAAAGCCACATGGGATTTCTTTACCCTCTGCCCAGTGTGAACCGTTTCTTGGGAACAATGTCATTTCCTCCCCTCAGGTTACTCCATTTTGGGTCAAGCACACTCTTCATCCAGGAAATGGATATGGGGGAAGAGAAGCTATTTGGAAAGCTGTTTGAGACTCCGGAGCTGAAACACACTGCCTTTGGCTGTTAGGTTCCACTGAGTTTGCATGGTCAGAAAATTCCAGTGAAATGCAATTAAAAGTGCCTTCTCATTCTTCTGGACTTTTTTTTTAATTGGTAGTAGTAGTGGTGTGGTGTGCACGTGCGCGCCCAGATCTCTTGGAGCTGGAGTTCCTGGCATTTGAGAGCAGCTAGACATGGGTGCTAGGATCTGAATTCCAGCAGTCATGCTAGAGCCTCATTAGAGCAGCAAGCTCTCCTAACTGCTGAGCCATCTCTCCAGCCCAGCTGGAGATTTTAAGATCTTAATTCTATTTCCCATGTTCTGAAATTTCATGAAGATAAAACTTGCTAAATGTCCTTTTCAATCAGAACTGAGATAAACCCCAAAGAGATCTACACCTGGATTCATCCTAACTAAACTGTCGAAAATCAAGGACAGAATTTAAAAAGCAGCAACTAACTGTGAGCTACACAGTTAGTCCCTGCTTAAGAATATTGGAGGAGGAGGGTGTGGGAGGAGGAGGAGGAAGAAAAGAAGAAAGAAGGATGAGGTTCAGAAGCATTGTAAATTCTTAAAAAGGCAGCCAAACTAGGATTACATATTCAGCAGAGAAATTCAAAACAGATGAAGACATATGTTCAACAAAAACTAGTTCACAAGTGTTTACAACATTGTGAGTAGTAACCAAGAGGTAGAACTACCAAAGCATCCACCAATGGAATAGTATATGGTGTGTTCATTCAGGACTTACTCATTAATAGAAAGGAACAAAGTACCGATAGATGCTGTAGCATTAGCGGGCCTCAAAAAGCTGCCAAGTGGAAGAAAACAGCCACAAAGGGGCACACCCCACATACTCCTACTATATACAGATGTCCAGAGGAGACAGAGCTACACAGAAAGAGATTAGTGGTTTCTGGGGGTTGGAGAAGAGGGATGATGAGCGGTTGCTGGTGGGTATAGATTTTTTCTTTTGAAATGTGGCTATATTAAGGAAGTAGACGGTTGTAATGGTTATACAATTCTGTGAGGACTTTGGGGTGATGAATTATCTTCATAAAAACACTGAAAAGCCAAAGGTACTCTGTTGAAGACCGAGTTCATAAATAACAACCCCAATTCAGAAAGTATCAAGAGGCATTGATTATAGATTTTTGAGTGAGAGATAAGACACAATCTGGCATTATAACCTTTGGTGGCTAACAAATCAGAGATCAGAGTTGAGCGAGACAGAAAGAGGAACACAAACTCAAAGTAGCAGAACTGTCTTTCCCTAGTAGAAGGGCTGGCCGAAGACCAGTGTGTCTACCAGCAAGTGTCTCCTGAAACTTCCAAATTCCCAGGAAAAGAGAAAAATCTTACATGCTTCTAGATGAAAAATAACATTGCAAATTCTTAAAAAGGCAGCCCACCTAGGATTATGTATTCAGCAAAACCAGAGACCTTACATAGCCCCCATTCTTAAGATAACTATCATTATCTGACCATTTTCTGAAGGAAAAGAAAAAAAAAAAAAAAACACTTGTAGGGCTTGGCTATATTTGGCTTAAGCCAGAGTTTACTCAGTAGAAGAAAACATTTTTCCTGAGAATGTACATCAGAAGATGGACTGGCATGGTGAACACACCTTTAATCCTAGCACTTGGGAAGCAGAGGCAGGCCAGTCTCTGTGAGTTTGGGGCCTTCTAAGTCTCCATAGTGAGTTCCAGCCATCCAGGGCTCCATAGTAAGATCGTGTCTCAAAAACAAGCTAACAATTTCCACAAAAACCATGAGAGTGCTTAATCTATTTGTATTCAAGAGAAAACAAGGGTTTAAAACTTAGAGTTAAGCATTTCTCCCAAGCTAATAAAGGAAGAAAGAAGATTTCTAGGTGCATCATAGTAGAACTATCGGAAGTCAAACTCAGGGGAAGTATAAAAACTGCCAACACACACACACACAGAGAGAGAGAGAGAGAGAGAGAGAGAGAGAGAGAGAGAGAGCGAGCGCGAGAGAGCGAGCACTCATCATAGCAATAATTAGACTGACTTCTGGTTTTGTATCAGGAAAAAATAGAAACTCTAAGACAATATATTTAAAGGTCTTAGGGAAAATAACTACCTAGAGAACATATCCTTCAATCATTCAGGTGCAGTAAGAATTTTCAAACCTTAAAAACTGAAAGGATGTGTCAGCCCCTAGCCTTGCAGTCTCAACAATGCTCTGGAATGCTACTCAGGAGCAAGCGGATGATTCCAGATAGAAATTCACAGTAGAAAGGATTGAGACTCCAAAACCAGGAGGACATCTCTCTAGCTAAGTGAACAGTGACTATAAAATGGCACATGAACGTGTGTGTGGCAGGGACAGATTAACATTACTGCACGTAAGGTTAATGGCAGGTACTGAATAATTAGAGCCAAAAAAGTGATTTGTCTTTGGGCAGTGTATTAATTATTTTTCTGTTGCTGTGATAAACACTATGACCAAGGCAACTTACAGAAGAAAGAGTTTATTTGGGATCCAGAGGGAAAGTCCATGATGTAGGGGGAGGCATGGCAGCGAGCTGCAACCATGTTGGCTGGAGCAGAAGCCAAGGGCTTCCACCGTGAACCTCAAACACAGAGAGAACTACTACTAGTCGGGAGAGGCCTTCAACTCTCAATGCCCTCCCTAATGATGCACTGCCTCCAGTAAAGCCTCATTTCCAAACCTCCCCAGAGAGTGTCACCAGCTAGGATCCCAGTGCTCAAATGTCTGAGACTATGGAGGGGTACTTCAGGGGACAGTGGTCATGAAGGATTCACTGCCTCAGCTACAGTTACTCGGAACACAGCAAGGCACTGGTCTTCTCTAATCTACAAATGCGCATCTCCTCCTGCCTTATTTTCCTAATTCTTTCAGGTTTTTCTTTTTCTCATTCTTATTGTCTTCCCACCATCTTGTTCTTGGTGTATGTCTTACCAGTGGTGGCTGTGAGGATGTAGTGTAGAGTTAGAGTTGGTGGTGTGTGTTTGTAGGATGAAAACACAGATCACATGGTAACTACCATTTTCACTGTTGTAAGTGTACATGGTGGCATTAGATGCGTTTGCACAGCTGTACAGCTGTCACTACCTCTAGCCCAGGACTTTCGTTGTCTTGAAAAGCTGAAAGACTTAGTAAATTTTAATGCCCTTCTTCGTTTTTAAAGACATTTGATGTGCATCTGTAAGACACTGACAGGTGTCTGGGGGAGTGGTGCAGGGTGACTCCAGTGGAAGGAAGGAGTGTCTGGAGAACAGCTGTGTGGGAACAGGCACCCGAGGGAGACCGTGTAGGAGGGGTTTGTGGTCTCCAGTCAAACCGGCTCAGCAGATGAGTACACACGAACGCACGCACGCACGCACGCACGCACGCACGAACTCACTCAACTCACTCTACCTGGTCCCCATAAGAGAGGTCATAGAATTCCCTGGAACTGGAGTTCCAGTCAGTTGTGAACTACCATGTGGATGCTGAGAATTGAACCTGGATCCTCTGGAAGAGCAGCTGAATATCTAGCCCCTTAATATCTTTCAAGTAAGGAAATGTTGAATTCTTATTGATGGCATATTAAAGTTCAAGGACTGAGCATTTTCTCCCCCTTTCATTGTTTATTTTTCTATCAGGGAGCATGTGGGAGTCAGTGTGGTGTGATAATTCTTCCTGGGGTCATTTTTGTGACAAACTTGCTTCAGACTTAGGATGTAGTTTTGAGGTCATAGTAGGACAGATTCATCTAACTGAAATGGTCTAAGTTCTGTTTAGTTCTAAAAAGAAACATTTAAGAAATCTTACATTTGATATGGGTTATAAGTATTGACTTTTCCTTTTGGAAAGAGCTTTATTTTGTTATAGAATTTTAATTTTGTTATAGCATCATCTATATGTCGGGATTCATGGGTTATCATACTTAGCCACAGCAGTCATAATCTGCAGGCATGTGTTACCTGGGAGCTCATTTATCGACTCTGAATTCTACTCTCTGGGAACCTGAAAGGCCACCCTCAGCCAGGCTCCACTCCACTCATGCCTTGCTATATTGTGAGGGGGGAGAAGGGAAGCAGAAGGAGAAAACAGGCTTTCCCAGTCCCCTCTCTTGCTGGCAATGGGACCATGGTGTCCCTGGGGGTATTATTTTAAGCTTTCTGTGGGTTTGTTTAGAGCAGTGAACTAACTAAAACTTGGTGCAAAGGTTTCTTTTTCCCCCATCTTGATTCTGTAGCTTGCAGTGAGCTGCACACTCCATCGCTAGATCGGAAACCAAATAGTTTTGTGGCTGTGAGTGTCACCACCCCTCCGCAGGCGTTCTGGACGAAGCATGCGCAGACGGAGATCATCGAGGTGGGTGCTGCTGGTCCCTGTCCTTCCTTTGAGGAGCCCTCATGCTCACGGCTGTCTGTGGCCCTGGCAGAAGGGCTCTTCAGTTCTTGGGCATCTGAGGCTTCAGTTCCGTTTTTTGTGAGTTATTTCCCATGATTTTCTGTTCATTTCTACTTCCTGTCCTGCTCCCCCAGGTGTCCCTTAGTCTGCCACATCCTTCATGAGTTCTGATGAGCTATTGGTTGCTGTTCTAAAGAAGTGATCCTATGATTGGTTTGCTTTTAAGAGATGAGACCCAACTCTTCCTGTCACTTCCAGTTGGCTGCTATCATTATTATTATTGCTCATTAATCAGTGCCTGGGAGAGTGTTTCCTGTTAGGCTGGGACATGGCTATGTTTTTATCAACTTTTACTTTTGCATTCTTTTGTGTTTTGTGTTGTGCACTTTTTAAAATAATTTATATAGCTTTACCTAGGGAAGTTTACAAAATATTTTTAGATAGTTGAGTTATATATGTTTATATGTTTGTATATATATATATATATATATATATATATACATATATAACTCATTTATGTATATGAGTTATGGCATGAAATGTAGGTCTTTATTTGTAATATGAATAAAATTACCAATTTATTACCACATTAAGCTCCATTTTAATTTTTATATTTCTGCCCTTTTATATAAGAACATAATAATACATAATTTGATCTCAAGTTTCCCATTTAGAAACCAGGCCCTTCTGAGAGTCTCTCAGAAGCTTATTTCCAAGTCAGGCCGTATGTGGTCTAAGCACTTGCTGAGCTCCTGCCTCATGCCAAGCACTGTACTAATTATTGGACCAAACCCACAAGGGCACAGTCCTTGCCCTCAAGAGTTTCCCGTGGGGGAGGGGTTGAAATTTACCTGGTCACTTCCATGCACAGGAAAGCATGGGGAGCACTGGGGTATCAGGATGAGGACACAGGTTAGCATCCCTTCCAGCAGGCTTCCTAGGTAGGACTTGAGGGAATTCGGCCACAGCAAGCCCAGATGGGGTCCTGGCTCTGTACATCTTGCAGGTAAGTCTGTGCTTCCAGTCTAGGACTGTACATAGTTATGTGAAGGCAGGGTGATAGCAGAGCATCATGGGAGTTTAAGAAATAACCGTATCTTTCTTGGTGTGTGCAAGAAGCAAGCTTTGTAGGCTGAGCCAGGGTACTTGGGATCCGCACAGTAGCCAGCTCTGCAGGACTTGTGCAGGGACGTCTCATGACCTGACAGGTGTCTGGGGGAGTGGTGCAGGGTGACTCCAGTGGAAGGAAGGAGTGGGAGAACAGCTGTGTGGGAACAGGCACCGGAGGGAGACCGTGTAGGAGGGGTTTGTGGTCTCCAGTCAAACCTGCTCCACAGACAAGGAGTACCAAGGCTGAGTCCCAGATCTTCCGCCTGCTTTCCCAGGGCACATGGAGGGAAGACGGAGAGGCCTCGGCAGAAGCCCTAGAAGGGGCTGCCCAGCAGGCACTGAGAGACTAGGCGGCTGCTGAGGGCGGGGGTGGGGGCATCACTCAGATACAAAGAGGGCCCAGTAACTGCTTGGCTGAGGTACTTAGCATTGCTGAAAGAGCGAGAAGGGTATGATGGATCGCTGAGGCAGAGCTGCCAGAAAATAGACACCTGTGATCTAGAAACTAGAACCTGTCCTAAAAGAGTACTGCTCTTAAAAGGTCAGCTTTAATTATTCCAAACACAGGATTCTAGAAATAATCACTGAAACTGGCCATTTCCTCTTTGTCGGCCTGTGCACACAGCTGACAGGAACAGCCCTAAGTAACAGTCTGAATATATAGCACACCGAAAACCATACTGCCAAGAATACATGTGGCTGGCAAACCCAAACCCATTTCAGGTTAGAAAAGCCCCCCTGAGCGGGAAACCTCTAGGAATGAGGAGTCCTCTGCACAGCATCTGCAGGGGGCCTGTTTGTCATGTCAGATCATGACGAGATAGCTTGTCAGGCTGTATTCCCTCTTTGGAGAGCAGGGTTCTGTGGCTGGTGTCTTGTGCTGTCATTAGCATTTGTGTTGAACAAACCAGTAAAAATGTTGATTTCCTCATTCAGAAAATGTTAGGACAGTTTAAAAACAATTCGTTAAAATAGAATCCACCTCTGTTCTTTTCTGTTCTAGGGAACCAACAATCCTATCTTTCTGAGCAGCATCGCCTTCTTTCAAGACTCCCTCATCAACCAGATGACACAGATCAAACTGTCTGTGTACGATGTCAAAGACAGATCTCAGGGAACAGTTAAGTAACTCACGGTTTGTGGAACAGTCTCCCTTCACTAATAGTTATGTAACAGTCCGAACAAGGCGTGAGCACAAGAGTGAGTTCACTGCTGGCTTATGAATTAAGCTACATCAGAGCATACTTGTGTCTTGGAATTCACTTGTGAGCATTGTGATGCGTTCATGAGGTGAAGGTGGGAGGGAGTGTTACAGGAACCACCCAGTTTCCCTGTGCTGCAGGATGTGGATCAGAGGGACACCAAGTATCCTTATACTGCTTCTCCCTGTCTCCCTCAGATGTATTTACTGGGCTCTGGAACATTCATTGTCAAAGATCTGCTCCAGGACAGGCATCACAGATTGCATCTGACACTGAGGTTGGTGTTTGCTTTATACCCCTTTGGAAGGTCTGAAGTTTTGCCCCTCCACCCTCCTAGAGACTGTCTAGGGGGAGGCAGTAGTGTCTGCCGAGGAGAGGTGAGATGAACCACTCAGTCTGTCAGGATGGTGCCTGGCTGCTCCCAGGATCCTGATGACCCAGGATGGCTGAGCTTTGCCTTCGAACCAGCGCTCATCAAGGCACGATGCTTGTTGCAGGTCTGCAGAGAGTGACCGAGTAGGTAACATAACTGTGATCGGCTGGCAAATGGAGGAGAAGTCCGACCAGCGGCCCCCTGTGACCCGGTCTTTGGACACTGTCAACGGGAGGGTGAGTGGGCACCTTTCTCGTCTCCCTCCTATTTCCGTATAGGAGGATTGGATATCTTTGTGCCTATCTGTGCTCAGTCCAGGGCAGGGCCTGCTGTTTGATACTGCCTTCCATGGGCTCCCAGGTCTTTCTCGGGTATGATGCCGCATGGAACGAAAGGGCTCCTGTCTAACAGACAAAGCCCTGCTGACCTGGAACTGGCCTGTGCTCTCTGTACCACACTGGCCACTTCTATGACACAGGATTGAGATCAGAATATCTTGGCTAGAGGCATGTATGTGGGAAGGTGTGAGGAGGTGATGGAGACCTGTGCCCCCCATTATATTCTGATAGTAACTGTCTTTCCTAGACACAGTCATCTCCTTCACACCCACTTCCTCTCAGGACTGTCCCTTCCTAGCCTCTTTCTCCTCATGGCCCACACAGTCTCTCACCCAGACACTATTACCAAATGAGAATTCCAATTTAAGAGCGCAACACTATCAAGGAAGCATTATAAAATACAAAGCTACCTTATTTTGCCTGAAGTATGCTCAGAACACTAGCACTGAGGATATTCTTGATACCAGAACACTGAGACCCAAGATGAAATGACTTGAAAGACAGGTATGTGATGAAAAGTAGGCATGCGTGGAGTATGGGGAGGGACGTCAGTGTGTGTGTGTGGCTGGGCAGCTTGTACACTGCACATTCAGCTGTCAGGTCTTGTGTGATGCACGAGGCCTCATTTCTGCGGCTGCTCTGGAGTCCTCGGTCTCAGTGTTCTTCTGCTTTTCTGTACCTGTGATCAGATGGTTCTGCCCGTTGACGAGAGCTTGACCGAGGCATTGGGAATCCGATCCAAATATGCTTCTTTGCGAAAAGACACCTTGCTGAAATCAGGTAAGCAGCTTCTTCTGTTGGTGCCCTTGCCTTTCTTGTGACTGTCCATGTGCCATGATTGTCACAGACATGCCCCCAATACTCCATCTGCTGCTGTTTTTCAGTACAGCATTTCCTGCAGTATGTAGAGTCATGATCCCTTAAGGAAGGGGCTCCTTCATTTCACTCTTATTTGACATGGGTGTTAGTGACTGACAGTGTTCCCGCCCAGCTCCTTACACTTTAGTTACTTCCATCTTCTGACGTAGGGAGGAGTGTTGGTACAGCCATTTGTCGGGGCTTGGTTTAAGTGGGTTTTGGTGTTTGTTGTTGCTGTTTGCTTGCTGGTTAGCTTTCTTGGGAAAACAGGGCTTGAGGGTCCTTGAGGGCCTGAGTAAGGGGAACCATGCAGGCAGGTCTGCAGCCATTTCACCCACAGCCTATCTTCTTGTCTTCCCACCAAAGTGTTCGGTGGCGCCATCTGCCGCATGTACCGGTTCCCAACCACTGATGGCAACCACCTACGGATCCTGGAGCAGATGGCAGAGAGTGTCCTCTCCCTGCACGTGCCTCGGCAGTTTGTGAAGCTGCTGCTGGAAGAAGATGCAGCCAGGTGAGCCACACGGAGAGGATGAGCACGCACCACCCCATGTCATATGCACATGCCTTAGGCTCTGCAGACCCAGGCTCCATCGCATGCTGGCTTTGTGGCCCTAGCCTTCCAAAGCCTTAGTTTGCTCCTCTGTCTCACAGATTGCTGGGTGAGGATTTCCCAAGGCTGTGTTCTTGAAGCCCCCAGGCTTGGCTAACATCAGTGCATCTTCCCTTTACCTGACTCTTTTTCCTCTCATTCATCCTGTTTGGGGCCACAGAGATAAGAGCTCGGAAGACAATCCTCCAGGGTACTCTCCTTCCACGGAGCAAAGTTCTCGTCCTGGGCATATTTTTTTTTTCAGTTCCAAGTAAGGGTGAGGCTATTTCCTGTTTGACTCAGACTATGGCTTCCACACCTTTTTCTAAATCAGTGTTAAAGGGATTAACATCATGTAAGCAGAGTCCCAGTATCCTAAAACAGATGTTTTCATTTTCACTCCAAAAAAAATCAAAATTTGAGAAAAATAACAAGAATACAGTGAGTACCACATACCTTTCATCTAAGTTTTATAAACTAGTATTTTGCTGTTTTATTCTGTTTATGTACATATTTGTATCCTAATTTTAATGTATAGTTGTTACTTATCCACACTTATATAGCTATTGTCAGTTTCTCTGGGCATCTTTCATGGTTTAATTGTCACCACACTGGGGTTGGGGTGTATGTGCCGTGGTGTCATGTGGAGGTCAGAGGACAGCTTTGTGGACTCCATTCTCTCCTCTCACCACGTGGTTCTTGGGGATCTAACCCAGGCTGTCAGGCTTAGCAGCAAGCGCCTTTATCCACTGAATCATCTCCCTTCACTCTCATGTTGTGATTTTTTACTGTTGCCTGCTTTCTGTTTCACTGTGCATTACTGCTTGAAAGAGCCCCTTCATGAGGCAGGGGCTTTAGAGCCAAGTGGTTGGCAGCAAGTCAGTGTGGGCAGCAAGGATGCTCAGAAAGGGAGATGGGGGCCACTTCCGGAAGTGTGAGACTGTTGCTGTGTGCTTGACATGGAAAGGGAGTTGTTAGAGTGAGGGTGGGGAGGTGAGTGGTTTCTCACATGTCCCTTCTGTTCTGGAATCTCATCCTCCTGCAGAGAACTGTGCCAGTGCCTGAGAGGTACCTTCAGGGTCACCAGGCAGAGCTACTCCTTAACTGCTCTTTCCTCTCCCCATGCCACTGCTGGCCTTGAGCATGGACCCGAGTTCCTATAAAGTTTCTCCATGTGCTTCCCCTGTGCTCAGTGATCACTCACATCACCCTGTGACTGGCCACTTGATTGCCCCTCAGACTGGCGGTGTAACTGCTGGCCGGGCCCCTAGAGCAGCACAGCTGCTTCTCCTGTACTCTGTATGTTCTCATCACAGTTCCAGGGGAGGTGAGTCAGCCTTGGGGCCTGCTATGTGTGTCTTGTTTACAGAGTGTGTGAGCTGGAAGAGTTGGGGGAGCTGTCTCCTTGCTGGGAGAGCCTCCGGAGGCAAATTGTCACCCAGTATCAGACCATCATCCTCACCTACCAGGAAAACCTGACTGACCTCCATCAGTACAAAGGTGGGTGTGGTGCTGTCTTCCCAAGGTGCATGCATAGCCCACATTCCCAGCCAGATATCTGAAGGCCGGGGTTGCTCAGACTCTCACTGAGTATCTTGAGTGGGTTTTTAAAAATAGATTCTCATGTAGGTGTGAATTATTTCAACTCTGGGGTTTTCAGATCTTAATTAAAATGATAAATTGGTGAATTGCAAGAAGTCTTTCTATGATGTTATTTCCTAAGACAGCCACTGTAGGATAAGGTTGAAGCAAGGCAGGTTCTCAGGTTATCTTGGTTCATGTGGGTTCTTCTTAGTGTTACACCACCGAGGACCAAAAGGATATGAGCTATTTGCCTGAAGCCAAGTAGTATTCTAGTTTAAATATTCAATGTCATTTTTACTGAATGTGTAAGTTGTCAGGGTGCAACTCTCTATTTTAAGGCTTAAAAGAGAAAGTTCAGACAGCTCAACTTTTTTTTTCTTACTTGCTTTTTCTTCTCCCCAGGCTGGAGGCTAGGGGTCAAGTCCAGGACTCCCTGCATGCCAGGAAAGCGCCCTGCCACTGTTTATTCTTGAAAATGATATTTGATTTTCAAACTGTGTGAATTTTTTAAATCTATTTTCTTTTTATTCCAAATGGAATGAATTTTTTGTTTCTTAATTGCTTTAGTCTTTCAAAGTACTTTTTTTCTTAATGATTTTTTATAAAGATGCATTTTTATTTTATTTTTGAGATTATTATATTATTACAGCATTTCTCCCTTCCCTTTCCTCCTTTCTTTCAAAGTATGCTTTATCTTTGGTGTCTTTCCTTCTATATCAATCTTTGCCAATTTAAGGAAAATCTTAAACCCTTAATGTAACTTTCATACAGAATATAAGAACTTGTCCATAAATTTAGCTGAGAGGAAACCAGAGCTCAGACAAGATGGTGGTGCGTGGGACTGGTCCAGGCTCAGACACATCCAAGGGCATCGTTTAGAGAGATGGAAGCATTTGCTTGAAGGGTTGAGGCAGCTGCCCATGCTGGATAAACGCTCTTGAGGAAGCGTGAAGTCCGTGCAAACCTGAGTTTACTAGGACAGAGCTTCTCAATGTCACAAGCACCCAGTTGTTCTGAATCTTAGTTCAGCACAGGCCTTGGTTGTATTACTTGCAGTGTCACAAGACAGGCACACTGAAGGTCTGAGAGTCACTGTGTGGCTGTCAGACTCGTGTGACAAAAGGCAGAACACACGGCTGTGTCTGCCGGAGAGCCGCAGATGCATCGTTTCTTACTAGTTGGAATGTTGATTGCTTCGCTCTTCTGTCGTCATTTGCATCTGCAATCCCTTTGGATTCCTCATGTCGTTATGGATTCTGGATTCTGATCTAGAAATAACATGGTAGCAGCAGCTGGTTACATCGTCTGAGCTCTCTAGCGACAGGCACGTGTGAGGGACTTACTGAGATGTACTGGAGAGGGCAGGCAGGCTTCAGGGCCATGTGACCTTGTTTATCTTGATGGACCTAAGGTGAGGAGCAAACCTCTCATCACTTCAGATTGAGATGTACTGTCTCACGAAGACCAGTTTCTAGGCTCTCGGATGGCAGCAGTCTGTAGAGTTGGCAGGTAGTCTCTGACATGGTCCACTGGCTTTTATAGTGGTGTTGGCATCACACTGCCTAAGATCACATCTGTGTGTCATGTCTGTGAGTTGATCTGAGTCACAGGAGGGATGGCCTCATCACTACTGTAACCTAAAGGTCCTTATCCCTGGCTCTGCTCACCAGATAGCATTTAGAGCCAGTCCCTTACCATCTTGAGAGGCCACTCAGAATTTTCTAGGTTCAGTTGAGATACACCTGCTTCCATGCATCAGCAGGTCTAGGTTACTGCTTTCCTACTGGTGCATGATCATGTTGATGGCTCTGTTTTCTTGTGTTCCATTTCTTAGGTCCTTCATTTAAAGCAAGCAGTTTGAAAGCAGATAAAAAGTTAGAATTTGTTCCCACAAACCTGCACATACAAAGGATGAGAGTTCAAGACGATGGAGGCTCAGGTACTTATTTTTCTTACCCTGTTGTTGAATTGCGTTCTACTCCTTCCTTCCTGTATATTTGGCCCCTGAGTTGCCCTATATCTGGCCCATTTTTCCTGTATGCTCCATTGCTGGGCAGCAAGAGAAAACAATACACACACACACACACACACACACACACACACACACACACACACACA
>CABHPR010131063.1:0-36944 GCA_902168415.1 Peromyscus melanophrys | reverse complement strand
ACACACACACACACACACACACACACACACACACACACACACACACACCTACCTTTGAAGAATTTCAGTTACAGAATCCAAACATCTTCCTTATATATCTTCAACTTCCTTTGGTTTTTATGGCTGCAAGTTGCCCATCAATGAGCCTTTCCCAGAAGGGGTAGATGGCTTTACCTTCAGACGCCAACTTCCTTACTGAATAGTTAGAATTGGGTCCAGCAAGCTCTTTATCAGCCTTGGCATGTAGGACCAGGGAGCCATAGGCTGTTTGCATGTGGGCTATAGGGTCCCAGAGTGCTGTGCATATTGCTGTTGCTGGCCTGTCTGCAGACCTGATCCCAGAGTAATGGAAGAAAGCTTTCTGTCACTCAGATCAGAACTACGACGTGGTCACTATCGGAGCCCCAGCAGCACACTGCCAAGGTTTTAAGTCAGGAGGTCTTCGAAAAAAGCTGCACAAGTTTGAAGAGACCAAGAAACAGTAAGTGAAGGAGGGTATTTGTGGTCCTTGTACAGCTGTGTTTGATGTTTGTGAGTTAAAATAAAGAATCAAAACAAAACCGCAAAAAACATGCAGCCATCTGATCTGCTTCTGCGTGGCTGGAGGAGCTGCCTTAGGGACCCCGTGCTACTGTGTGTGTGCATGTGGTTGAGTGAGTAAGTAGTGAGGGCACCTAATCAGTAGTCCACACTTTCCAGGTGAGCGGCATACAGAGAGCCAGTCCTGAGTCTGGCCTTAGGCAGCCGCCTGTACATAGTTCCTGCTAGCTCAGCTTCCTTTAGAATCTCTGGTCAGCCTCTGACAAGTTTGTACTCTCAGGGGTCATTTCTATAATCCCTAAAGCCCTTGGCACTCTGTGTCCTTTCCTAAAGGATAGCGTGGCACATATTCCAACTGTTGAAAGGATCCAGAGGGTTGTACAGTTCTGTCCTGAGCAGGATATTGCCAGATAGGCAGGGTGTGGAGAGGCCTCTCAGATGAAGCATTCCTTGGATATCTTTCAAAATCTCACCTGGCAAAATTTAAATGGATCCAAGGGGTGTGAGGGGTGTGAGTGTAATACATGAGATGGGTGATGATCCTGTGACGTCCTTTGGTAGAATGTGAGATGGAGAAAGTAGCAGAAGGTCTCAGTTTCAGGAGACTAATTATGGTCTGAGTGAGTTTGTGCCACTGTGGAAAATGCATGTGTGTAAGGTGAGGTAGAGAGGAGAACAGAGAGGCAGGACCAGTCCAGTTATCCCGGAAGGAATAAGGTGGCAGGTGGGTTAGCAGAAAGGTCTCAAGGTGGGAGGGAGTAAGACAAAGGGTTACTGGAATGCCCCTGCAGACTGTGATCTTGAGTTGAGAGTAAAGTATTTGAGAGGCATGAAGCAAAGGTCCAGGGAGCCCCCAGAGACTCCCACGTGGTGGCGTGTAGAGGCAGGTGGAGGAAGGTGCCAGCACAAATGGGGGTGGATTGGTCATTGCCCAGTTATGCTGCTGTGGCCAGAGTAAGGGTACTGTATGACTGGATCAGGCTACTGGACAGGTTAGAACAGTGGCCCATCGGGAAGACAGGTCAGAGTGCCACTGATGTGGGTGATGACTGAGCAGGGAGTAAGAGAGGACATTCTCAGAGAGGTTGCCCTTCCAGTGTGTCGCAGCCCTGGATGTGGAGGAGAAGACTGGCAAGGCTGGGCTCAGCAAAGCCTTTTCAGCGTTCTAGTGAGGCCTTCAGACAGCCTTGATCACGTCCTACCGAGTGGACACTTCCTACCGTGGCCACACTTGCCTCGCCATTCATGTCCACAGTGTCCCAGGGAGTAGGAGGAAGTGCGGAGCTTGCACTGGCCATCCCAGTTCTATGGAGTCAGCCGGGAGTGTGTGTGTGTGTGTGTGTGTGTGTGTGTGTGTGTGTGTGTGTGTGTGTCCCGCCATTGCCTGATGCTATGTGGAAAGAGTGAATATATGAGCTGAGATGGTGTGGTTTCCTGAGAGAGAAAGTCCATTCATTCTAGGTGACCAGTCAGGAAGGGACTCCTGGATATCCCTGGTCCCTGAAAGGTTGTAGTTTTGATACCAGATGACTTTATATTTTAGCTTCAGAACTTATTTTCCCAATGCCTCTTGTGTTTTTTCAAATATCTAGTACAGATGTTAGGTAACTTTGTACTAATGTCATAAACCCACTTTCTGACAGAGTTAACTCTCGGAGCTTTCCTTTAAATGTGCACGTCCTGTGCCCTAGTGGGATATCCCTGGGGCTTGAGGACAGGCCACAAACTTGCTCCAGAGAATAAGGATTGAACTCATAAGTTTGTTTATTCCCGTAATCATAGCCTCAACAAATTACCTCTGAGTATTTTGAGAAAAAGAAAATCGGTCAGCGTTTAAATTTTGTTTTGCCTGTAGTATTTTGCTAACAATCGCTAATGCTTCGTTTTTGGTTTTTTTTCTTTAGCAGTTTTGAGGAGTGTTGGTGAGTTTTCTGTCTGTGGAGAGAGTGTATGTTGATTCTTGCTCTTATGCAGAGAAAGCCTGTGCTGTCCTTCATCTGGGGTGGCTCCATCCCATTTGGCGCGTGGCTCTGAGTTACATGTCCTGTAGGCAGAGCTCTTCCTTCCAACTGCAATGTTCTTTGATAATGAATAGCCAGTCTGCAGTCTGCAGCCTCCCTTTCAAACCTGACAGCAGTTTCTTCCTGCGCTCAGTAGAGACCGGGTCCAGTTTGCCTCCTCCCAGGATGCAGAAGAGCCCCTTTGGGGCCCTGGATGCTGGAGTATTACATCAGCCTACTGGTACATTTGGTAACATATACCTTTACCCAGTGAACCATCTTGTTGATCCAAGGCTATTGGGAGCCTTTTTTTTTTTTTTTTTATTTCAACACATGGTAGGCAAAGCTTCATCACTGTACTGCACTCCAACCATTTTAAATTTTTTTTATTTTGAGACAGGGCTCGCTAAGTTTACCCAAGCTGGCCTTGAACTCGCCCTGCAGCCAAGGTTTTTTTCTCAAATTTATAACCCTCCTGCCTCAGCCTTCAGTATCTGGGATTACAGATCTGTGACATCAGGCCCAGTTAGCCTTCATTTACAAGAGTTATGAAGCCTTTGAGTTTTCACTTTCCCTGTCTGATAGAGCCAGTTACATTTTCGTAATACTTCTTAATTTGTGCTGCCTTTAATGATGGTCTTGTTAAGGGCAGTTTGCCCATTGGATAGCAGAAGAAGTGCTGAGAGACCCTTTCCTCCCGAGAATTAGATGGGAGCCGAAGCTACCATGTCTGTCTGAGCTCTGTTCCTTAGTCCAGACTGAGGAACCAGCAGCTCACCAAGAAGAGGCCCCACAGCCCTTGATCTAATGACCCATGAGGCTTTGGGGCTGGGGCTAGATCCTAGTTGAGATGCCAGGGCTCTGCTGGGAACACACAATGGCCCGAAGTCCTGAGAACCCACAAACACCCCTAAGGTGAGGCATCACCAGTTTTCCCTTAAGGGGAAAGACTGGAGTCCTGAGGGATGAAAGAGGGCATCTGGGAGGGATGCTGCTCTGCTCCCCTCCGCCATAGTTGTTTTATAGACGTATCCCTTTTCCCTCCTGGGCTTCTCGGGAGGGAGGCTCACTCTTTTCCACAGCAGGATGAGTCAAATCCCTAATGCCCTGAGGGATAACAGTGAAAATACGACATGGAGAGCCAAGGGCCCCACTGCCCCTTGGTAAGTTCCAACCCAGGTATTTTATGTGAACCGTATCTGGAAAGTTCTTCGGATTCCATCTTAACTGAAAACTCTAGACCTTGCCCATCTCAGAAAGGACTTGGTTACTGTCACCCTCTCACTCTCTTCTCCCAGGATACCAAACATTCCTAAGACAGGTGGGGAACCTTCCCACCTGTGGCAAAGGGACACCCAAATCTGGGGCAGGGGACCCAGTTCCACAGGACTGTCAGCTATGCATTGACAGCCTTCCTCAGGCTGTCCTGTTGTCCAGAGTAACTCTGCATGTCAGGTACTCAAGCTTACATGGCACTCTGTGTTTAGCCCATGGCCTCCATTGTGAGGAGGGATGAGTCAGCAGCCCTGGGCTAGGGGTTTAACATGAAGCCCAAGGACTGCATATAGGCCGTTGCCTCCTGGGCCTGTTGCAGGAAGAGCTGGGAGCCCAGATAATGAGTAGAACAGAGATGCCCTCCCCTGGAGGACTGTGTACTACAAGGCAGTAGAGCCTCTGCACCCCACCCCATTGCCTTGGTGTGGCTCCTGATTTTGGAGTTAACTAAATACATGCACTTACCTATTCCTGATGTCCCCAAGAGTAGTTCTTTGAACTTGCCCATTTGTACCTTCACCATGTGCTTCCATGTGTCAGTCCTAGAGGGGTGCTGTAACATGCCTTCTTAGAGCACAAGGTGAGTGGGGGTGATGGGCACCTGTCAGAGTGTGTGCAGCCCTGGACATATGCCACAGTAGACCTACACACACAGCACATAGTACATATAGACTCTAAAGGTTGAGGACCAGTGAGAACAGATTCTTTTTTCTTTAATTCTTTTTTTAAATGCATTTCCAAGACCCAGTTGTCCCAAGTAGGAGCTATTCATTTGGGCAAGAGGTTGCAGATTGGAAGGCAGCTCCTGCACACAGTGCTGTGGAATGAGTCTAGTGCTGCACAGGCTCATCGCCATCTGCTGCATGGGCTTCTGGCAGATCCATCATCGTCCGCTGTGGTGTGTGCCTTGTGGTGGTGGTGTTTCTTTCTGGGGCAGTTTGGTTTGTGGTGTTTGCATGTTTGCCCTGTAGTCCAGAAAGAGAAAGGGCAGTGGCGGTTTCTTTCTGACTTGCTTCTGGGCCTCCCTGGAAAGGTCTCAGGTGACTCTCATCTCCAACAAGTGGGGGAGGGTGTGGTAAGGGTCACACTCTACTCTCCATATTGCCCCTCATCCCTGGAACTCAAGGCCATCCCTTTATTCCAGAAGGAAGGGGACAACATTCTGTCCAGAGCTCAGTATCCTCAAATCCTAGGAGACCTCTGCATTGGTGACTTTTATATCTCCTCCTTATTTTTTCAGGCATCCTCAGATGGTCTCAAAAACAAATTAATAATGTTTGATTGATTGAGACCTGAGCTAAGAGACATAAGCTTATTGTTGCCATCTTGGATGATCACACATGCTGACCTCACCCATGAAGCTAGGGCACGTGGAGTTGGCCCCTCAGAGGCTCCTGATTATGCTGGGCAGCAGCTGGCCTGGCACTTTGACATCTTGTTCCCATATACATATGCTGCTCGGTGGTGAGGATATGGGAAGGAGGAAGGACTGGGGTTTCAGAGGCACTGAGGTGTTGGGCCTGCCTCTGTCGGCAAGGTCTCTGCTCTCTCTTATGGAATGCTGTTGTCAACGTAAGGATGTCCCGAAACACAGGAGAGAGAAAGGAATCCCAGTGGTGGGAACTTGCTGTGGTTAATATGTAGAGAAAGATGTGGGTTTGCTCACAGGAAGTCTAAAGGCCCTGATGGCCAAATGAAGAAGCAAACGTTAGGGTGTGGTTTTTGGTTCTTTGGTTTTCTGTTTTGTTTTAATATATAGTCCAACATCTATTGCAGTGTAGTAATTTGATCCTTTCTGGTGTAAGCAGACTCCACATCTCTATTGAAGGACTGCTTATAAGTTAATAGATGAAATTCCTAGGTAAGACTCCAGCATTGGGTAATTATTACAGTGACATTCCAATGCATTTATAGACATGTTCATGCTTGTGGTAAATATACAGACACAGGTACAAGTACACATAAAAGCCTTAGTCTTCTATATATATTTTATGCTTCTTATTAGATAAAAAAAAAAAAATCTTCCAAGATTGACCTTTACCCATCAGTGACTAAACCTCTTTATTTTAGGGTTAGATACCTCTGTATTTTAGGATTAGCTGTGGGTGGGGTGGATGATTTCGGAGAGCCCCTTAGGACCTGTTGTTCCTTTTAGTACATCATCTAGCTGCCAGTCCATAATCTACATACCACAGGACATCATCCGAGCCAAGGAGATCATTGCCCAGATCAACACCCTGAAAACCCAAGTTAGCTACTACGCAGAACGGCTCTCAAGGGCAGCCAAGGACAGGTCTGCCACTGGCCTTGAGCGGACACTCGCCATCTTGGCAGACAAGGTAGGAGGGGCTGCCCAAATGCATGTGGGGTGGAGAGGTCCCTTGGGTTTCTGGAAGGTACTGGACCACCAAGGGCCACCCAGGCATGTCTAGAGCTGGCCTTAAGAAAGTGGCATTGTGATGACCTTGAAGGTTTCTCTTTTATTAAAGCCCACATCCCAGAAATTCACAGGGAAGTTTAGGGATCTGCCCATGGTCAGAGCCCAGGTTGTGACTCTCAGGTGTGGCTTGAGGCCAGTGTGTTGATGTGTCTTCTAGCAAGTAAATCCTTGCATTTATTTTCTTGGGACTCGTTGCCCACATCAGCTTCCTTAGTGACTTCCTAGTCAGCACCTATGTAGTAGCAATTATTCAGACATAAGAAATTAACAGTGTAATCTTATTGGCTTATATAGAATTAATTTTAAAAGTTCTGTCTAACATAACACAGTCCTGATTAAAAAAATCTCCATACTAAGAGAGTGGCTATATCAGCTTCTGATGGATGGTGTTCTTTCCAATTACTCAGTCTCTCTCCCTTCGCACACAGATTCTGATTACACCTCTCCACCCACACCTGATTTGCTGGGTAGGCGCTGTTGTTCCTGCTCAGAATGTGTTATATTCTTCACATGAGTTTGCACAGTATAAAGACAGACCAGGACCACTAAGAAAGGAAGCTACAGTTGTCACCAGTAGAACTAGGAATGGCAGAATTCCTGTTGCAGTCTCCAAGACCAGAAATATAATACCAGGAGTCCAATAGTTAGGAGCCTGGAACTTTCAACAATGCTCTAGTGGTTGAACAAAAGTAGTGTGTGACTTCTGGGGACTAGCCTCTGCCAGGCTGGGACACATTCCACCATGCTGTCAAGACTGGAGTATGAGCCCTTTTCTCCAGTGAGCTGGAGTCAAAGGCAAGCAGAGGCAAAAATGTCAGCTAGGATTCTTCAGCCCCTTTTCTTCTTCCTTGACCACTTCTGGGATAAACAGATCTCAAGCACACCCCTGTGTCCTCTAGTCTACCAGGAAATTCTTGCAGATATTATCCCTGCTGCCTTTGTATTCAGATACCCTAGAGAATGCTATCCTAGTAGGCTCTGTGGAGCAGGGTGGGTGGCAGAAGCCTTGGCCATAGCCTGTCTCCTTCTTCAAGAGAAAGCATGCTTAGCAGCCCTGGTTTGTGTGTACCTACAGACCCGGCAGTTGGTCACTGTCTGTGACTGTAAGCTGCTGGCCAACTCCATCCATGGGCTGAATGCCGCACGGCCTGACTACATCGCTTCCAAGGCCTCCCCTACCTCGACTGAGGAGGAGCAGGTGATGCTTCGGAATGACCAGGACACCCTCATGGCCAGGTGGGCAGGGAGGAGCAGCCGGTCTTCCCTGCAGGTGGACTGGCATGAGGAGGAGTGGGTGAGTCTGCTGCCCCTGCCCATTGGCCTGCTGCTGAACTTGGAAACAATAGAACTACTGCCTGTGTCCTCCCTCACAGAGTGCCCAAAAGGCTGGCCCCTTTGTTAGCAAGCTCCAGCTCTGCTTCCCTGATGGCCCTAGGCCACTTGATGCTGAGAAGTAGACTGTTTTCAGACCAGGGTGGGTGTGAATTGTACATGATTGTGCCGGGAGCCAGGCCTCTCCTCTTCCTCAGTCCTCGGCTCATCCTTTGCCCTTTAGTGCTCTTTATGTTCGACTCCAGGAGCTCAGGTGCCCAGGCTACTACTACCCCTGACATGTCACTTCGGTGTTCCAGAGTTGGCCGGAGAGCTGGATCCTTGTCTCTTTAGGAAGGGAACAGCCTACAACTTGTTGCCATTAGTTGGGGCTACTGCTCAGAGGCATCCTGTGAAGCATGGAATTATTAATTGGCAGCAAAGTGTTCCTCCAGCCCTGGCAGCCTGTGGTCTGTGTGGGTTTTTGCAGCTCTCTTCCAGCCTGCCCTGTCCTCCTCCCAACTCCCTCACCCCTGCCACCAGCTGTTTCCATTCGTGTCCATCAGAAGGAGACCTCAGTGTGTGATGACTGTAGGTGGTCTGCAGTGTAAAGTGGAAAGGGGAAAAGAGATAATGAGCTCTTAGTGCCCTGTGGCCTGTTAGGTGAGGCTGGAAGGCTGTCTGTCTTCCACAGAGTTGGCAGCGAATGTCTGCTAGGCTTTCAAGTCACTGACCACAGGCTGCAGATTGTCTTTGCGGAGCCAATCTGACTTGAACAGCAGTGTAGACATTATCAGGCCGGGACTAAGGGAGAGATGGGGGAGGCTGTGTTCTGTCTGTTCTTGTTTTTCTGTTGCACAAATTGACCCCAACAGTCTTCTTGGTTTGAAGGAGAAAGTGTGGCTGAATGTGGACAAGAGCCTGGAGTGCATCATCCAACGGGTAGACAAGCTGCTGCAGAAGGAGCGTCTGCATGAGGAGGGCTGTGAGGACGTTTTCCCCTGTTCAAGCACCTGCTCCAGCAAGAAAGGTAACCGGGGCAGCCAAGCCTACTGGATCAGACCGGAGGACCCCTTCTGTGACGCCCCCTCCTCGACATGTCCCTCCTCCATGCCCACTGCTGCATGCCATCCTCACCCAAGCACACGTGCGTATGCATCCACGCTTCCCATGCTGCCTCGACTCGTGCCTCATCACTTGTGTGTCTGTGTCTCTGACTCCATGCCTGCCTCCCCCAAGCAGACTGCAGGGAGGGCTGTCAGGCGGCGCAGGATGTCAGCAGGAGTCCACATGCGTAGAGCAGCAGATAGGCAGGGTGGAGACTCCTGTCATCTTTGAATGCAGCTGGAGCCCACCAAATCTGCATCGCCACCATGGGCAGACTGGGCCCTCCTGGGCCACAGTGTCATGGTTGGAAAGTCTTTTCAGGTTTGTAAGCCAACCTGAGAACCTGAAGGGGACTGGATGCAGATGTCTCTGTGGTGTTATTTTTGTTCTGTTGGGAATGGATAGACTGATTGAAAAAACAATAGTGAGCTTTGTAGGAACAATGCTAGATGAGGGGTGCTTGCAGCCTCACAGGCTCTTCTCATTGGCTGGGCACACTCTTATCCAGCAGAAGCATGTTGCCTAGGGTCTTATAACTCAGTCAGAGGGCAGGTTAGTTAGAGTGACCTGTTTGACACCCACTCTTAGAGGGGGTCCTTGAGTGTAGAACAGTGCCATGCAGCGGCACACTTCAGAAAGGGACACAGGGCACGTTGAATACTGCCCCCAAGATAGCTTGAAGCCTGAGGACTGATGTGTCTAAAAACAAGTGGGTCCTTGGTCCCTCCTCTCACCTTGGTGCCTCTCACCTTTTCTGTAAGAGCTGGAGAAAACTTGGGTCAAGTCATCTGAGCCCTGGCTGCACACCTAGCTCCTGCCTCCTCTTCACTCTCCTTGGGAAGCTTGAAGGTGCAGTAAGGACAGTCAAGATGGGCAGGGTTAGGGTTCATGTGATGAGGACTCTGAGATTCTCACTTGACGGTGGCCCTTGAAGGCAGAATCCTGCGCCTTTCCCAGAGTCTCTGATAAATCTTCCATGCGTTGTGTGTCCTTTGCCTCTCACCTGTCTGCAGTGTTTCTGGGGCCACTGTCCCTACTTGAGCCTCTGTTTAAGCAGTGTGTACATCATCTACTTTTCTGTCTCGGGGGATTACAGCCGTCACCTTTCCAAGCCTGTCATCCATTCATCGAACTAATTTGTGTCTGTTTTGTTCTCATTTTCCTGTTTAATTTTTTTTCTCCAAGTTCATTACTTACTTCTCTTTAATACTAACTTGTCTGTAGGACTAGGGATGTAGTTAAGTGGTAGATCACCTGCCTACTTTGTATGAATGAGGCCACTTCAGGACTAAAGGAGAAATATATATAATTTTGTTTGTAACTTTAAATATTTTCTGCAGATACGGAGAAAAAATGGTTAGATATTTTAAAATTTAGGAGCTAGTGTGTTGTGTGATCAGGCTGTTTGTCTTCGTGACTCACTTGTCTGTGGTGTTTGTCCTAGTTGGTTTCTGTTGCTGTGATAAAACACCATGACCAAAAGCAACTTGGGAGGAAAGAGTTTATTTGAGCTTACAGCTTATAATCCGTCATCCAGGGAAGTTATGGCAGAAACTCAAGACAGGAACCTGGAGACAGGAAATGACACAGAGGCCGTGGAGGAACACTCCTTACTGGCTTGCTCAGCCTGCTTTCTTATACAGAGATGGCACCACCCAGAGTGGACTGAGCCTCCCACATCAACCCCTAAATAAGAAAATGCCCCTACGGGCTTGCTGAAAGGCCAAAGGCTGAATTGTTAACCCAGGACCTGTGTACACCCCAGCCTCATGTAAGCCCAAGATCACATGCTGAAATTTGCAAGTGACTAGGGAGAAAGTCCATAATGGTCATCAAATCTCAGAGGACTCCATGACCTAAGACCAGTTAGGAATCACTAATCTGAGAGTACCAGAGGAGTCTCCTTTCTCCCCTTGGGTTGAAAGGTATGTTTACCAAACTGAGTTTTACCCTAAGTAAACTCTCACAGGAGTAGTCCCACCCTGAGATCACCACAGTCATTCATAAAGCAGGCTCCTAAACTCTCCTCCTCATTCATGACTCAGAGTCCTGGAGGAGAGGTTATGGAGTGGCAAAAATAAACAAACATATACAAACATGTCGTTTTTCAAGGCTTGGGATAATTCTCATTAGCCAGATAGAGGTTGAAAAATCGCTGGCTGCATCATCTCACACCCATGAGAGTTCCTGTCTGTTAGCTAGCTGGTCTCAGGGTTTGAGTTCTGACCAAAGAGGCTGAGCTCTTCAACTTACAGAAAGCTTTATATTTTCTTTCCTCTTGTCAGTTTAAGAAGTCATGTCCAAACACAACAGAGGAAGGACCCCTGCTCATCCCCCCGACAAACCCCTAAAACTCCTTCTGGCTAGTCTTGGGGATCTGAAGCCTTCTTATTTCAGTTCCCTATGGACGTCCTTTGAACTGAAGTTCAGACACAAAATGAAATTCGGTTTTACTCCTTTGATGCCTTTTCAAACTGTCTTTTTTCAGGTGGCACATCCATTTAACTAGGAATTTTAGCATTTTTTAAGGGAATGTGAAATTGAAATGAGTACATCCCAGTAAGACTCAGCAAAAGTGGACTAGAATCAAAATTGATGTGCTTTGAAGACCTGAGGGACAGCCTAGCTGGAGGGACATCCTAGCTGGAGGGACATCCTAGCTGGAGGACAGTCTAGCTGGAGTACAGTCTAGCTGGAGGACAGTCTAACTGGAGGACATCCTAGCTGGAGGACAGTCTAACTGGAGGACAGTCTAACTGGAGGACATCCTAGCTGGAGGACAGTCTAACTGGAGGACAGTCTAGCTGGAGGACAGTCTAACTGGAGGACAGCCTAGCTGGAGGACAGTCTAACTGGAGGACAGCCTAGCTGAAGGGACAGCCTAGCTGGAGGGACAGCCTAGCTGAAGGGACAGTCTAACTGGAGGAGTTTCCTAATTGGAGCCATCTTCCAAATCACACAGCTTTTACATTTAGTTTAATTGGGTTTTAAAGACTGGCATATGGTTCCTTTGGCGTCTTGGCTTTATCATTGGGCCTTACCAGTTTTAAGGTCAGCAGTAGATCCTGAACCCTGGATTCTCCAGTAAACAGGGGCAGTGGGCTCCACAGTTGACACGCAGACTTGATTGGTCAGTTTGTCTCATTCGATGTTGTAAGCTAACATGGGCTCCATCATTGCACCATCATCAGTGTGGCATCTGTGGCGTTGTGTGCGTTGGTTCACTCGTCTAGAAGAACATTGTATGTTGATGTGTTAGCAACATGGATGTTGGCTCTGGTGAATCACTGTTGTTCACCACTGAGAGGGCTCAGCTGCTCACAGCAGCAGGAATGCTGCCCTTGGGAAACTGAGTAAGAGGCACCTGGGCCCCAGGCCTCTTCTCCATCTGTTTAACCAGCTTGCTGCAGGCTGCTGATGCAGCAGCTCTGAGACTGAGTTGCTCATGTTTGAACTGTGTGCTGCTCCTTAATCATCCCTGTTGCCCTCCATTTCTGTGCAGATTGCAGCCCCCCTCCTGAAGAGTCCAGTCCAGGTACGTGGTCTCCGTTCAAGGTTCCTGCTGGTGTCTTTTAAATATTCAGGGAGTACTTGTAGCTCAGTTATCTAACATTGGTTTGTGTTCCCATAGTTGGGAAAATACCTCAGGACTTCCTTTGTTTTGAGGTTTGGTGAGGGACCTGTGGGACTGAGGGAATTAAGGCCTGAAGCAGGCTGCTAGACACATTGTGTTTTTCCTTCTGTATCCTAAAGCCTTTTCACAAGATTTACTTCTGAGTGCATTGGGTCCAGTGGTGGGTGATCTGATTTAGAAAGCTACATGTCTGTGAATATTCCTTGTCCGTTCACTTGAACTCTTGCACATAGCTCTAAAGGCACAGTTGGATGATTTGTATCCACTGGGGATGTGGTGGTATAGCAGCCTCTCGTCAGCTTCTGGATGCAGCTTTAGGACTCTTACCAGACATCAATCTGGGCCTCAGTTGGGATTACTGCTAAAAATGAAAGCTTTCTGCTACATTTTCATGGAGAACCCAATGTCCCTGGTTCTAGCTCAGGGGTTGGTGAACTATGGTCTTGAACTAAATCCTGGCCACAGCCAGCATTTATAACATTTTGTCTATCACCTATTATCTTGAGTTGTGCAGCAGAGACTCTGTTGCTCTCCTAGTCTGTAAAGACTTTGTTGTAGGTTGTTGTGCCAACCCCTGATCTAGCTCCTAATGAGCTTCCTGTATATGACTTGTGGTTTTTTCATAGTGTGCATGCCCCTCTCTTCCCCCAAACAATTTTTTTACTCAAAAAAATTAGCTATATGATCAGTCCAATGATTGCATATTTCTGGGTAGATGTAAGATGGAAAGACACCTGCTTAATATCTAGAGTACAGCAAACAATGGGCACAGGATTTGTGGAACCATTTCTGCCCACTGACATAGTGCCATGAGTCCACTTACTGGGACCACCTGGCAGCAGGCCCAGAACCGCACTGAAGTAGTATCTAACTGGGCTCATCATGCCTTCCCAGTTCGCTTTTGGTCCCTTTATAGTTCTCTTTCCCCAGACATCGACATCAGTGGAGCAGCCGTGAGTGGGTCTTAGGTCCCAGTGTCATGGATGAGCCCTCAGGGCCATGGAGCCTTAGTAGATGCACAGTTAACCTTGCTCTCTACTTGCCTGCAAGGCTGGGACCATGGCCAGCAGTGAGGACCAGAAGGGGTGACCTGTGAGCCTGTGGCAGGAGCTCAGGGGCTCTTCTCCACTCTGGTTTCTTTCTGGCTTGTAGAACTCTTCCTCCACTCGGGAAGCACTGGTGGCTTTTCCACAGTTGATGTTAAATGGAGAAAAACGGTTCCCTGCCAGGAGTCCTGTACTGCATCTTTAGTCTGTATTAAACACACACAATCCAGAGGCTGGAGAGATGGGTAAAGTGTTTGCCGCGTGATCATGAGGCTCTGATTTCAGAGTCCCCAGCACCCAAGAGAAAAGCCAGGCGTGGCAGAGCATGCCTGTAATCCCAGCACTGGGAGCGAGGTGGAGACAGGCTGGTCCTGAGGTTGCTGGCTGGCCAGGAGGTCGGCCGGTTGGTGAGCATCAGGTTTATCAAGAGACCCTCTCTTAAAAAGTAAGATGGGAGTGATGGAGAGGACACTAGACATCAACTTCTAGTCTTCACGCATGTTGTACATACGGATACACACCCCTACACGTGAGCACATACATGCATATACTGCATATACGTAAGATCAACAAATACACAGACACACACTTTGTCTCTCATTCCCTGTTTGTGCTGATGGGTTAATGGAAAAACAAACAAAGCAAAAGCAGGCTGTGGATTAGAGGAGCACTTGAGGTTCCCTGAAGTAGCATGGACCATGGGCTGTCCAGGCAGCAGGCATCACAAGTTAGCAGGTGGCTGAGAGTTTACCCCTTAGAAGCAGAACAGCTGCAGCACCTGGAACATTGCTTAGTTGACCTGTTTTTAAAAAATAATAGTAACAATAACAAGTAGTAGTTATAGTAGTAGTCTTTCATTTGAGGTAGCACATTGAAAACCTTTACCAACTTCAGCATCCCAGCCATTTTTATTTGACAGGCCTGGGTAGATTCCATGTGCTGCCACTGAAATCAGTTTGGCTTGGGTTTTTTTTTTTTTAATTGTGAGTTTCTGTTCATACTCAAGACACCTACTGCCACCTTAGTCCTGCTCTCTCCTCAGCAGAAGCCGGCTCACTACTAAAGACAATGGCTTGAGAGTCAGTCAGACATTTACAAGTGCCGTTCTGTTTGGGTCTTAGAAGGGCTCCTAGCCGCGGAGCCCATTTCTGCTCTGCGTGGAGAAGCTGGAAATGTTGTTAGAAACGCTGGAAATGGTGGTTGGTGCCCTTACTGAACTCTGGCCGTCCAGACTTGTCTGGGACCATCTGCGAAGATGTCACACTCACCCTCTGGCAGTTTCATGTCACCAGTTTCCAAGACAAGTGTGGCAGTGCCTTTCAGCAGTTTCTTCTGTGCTCTTTTTTCTTTCTAGTTTAGCAAATAAGTCTTTCTTATATGAATTTCATTTCTGAAAAAAGTGGCTAAAGTGAAAACGTCATATTGGGGAAGCTTGCTGAGTTAAACAAACAACTTGATGCTCTGATTATTTTCAGGTTAAAATGGCCATGGTTATCCTATGAATTGTATATGTGTAATAATTGGAAAAGCAAAGTAAAAATGATCTAAGCATTTCAATTCTCACTCAAGAGCAGTATTTGGGGGATAGAAGGAGCTTGGTTGTTTTTATTTTTTGAGGTTGGATATTGGTATGTAGTCCAGGCTAGCCTTGAACTTGTTATCCTCCTACCTCAGCCTCCCAGGCCCTGGGATTATAGGCATGCACTACCATACCTGGCTTATGAAGAAGATTTTTAATGACTGTACCATTCCTAAATGATTTGCTATACTCCATAGTTTTCGTTGGCCATTTTTGATAGACTCTGTTGACAGAGTTCTTCAAAGAAACAGGAAACTTGTCTGAGAAGAACAGAGGGAGAGTTAGGTCTGGGAGTCTATCTAGTGCTTCTCTCTGATTTTCCCAAGGAATACCATGTGGCTGAGGGGTCCAGGGCCTTGCCTGTGTTCGTCACTGCTCAGCAGCCAGGCCTGGAACTCATATTTTCCACTTCTCAGTCCAGTGTTCTTTGTTACTGTGTCATATTTGCTAAGACCTTTCTGCTTTAGATTCTAAATTTGAGCTTCTTTTCCATTACAGACACAGCCCTTGTCCACATGCAGTGTGCCTGCATATCTAGTTAGATCATTTCCAACCCTGGACCGTTTCGTGTACTTAGGCCTGTTGTTGAGTATAGGCAAGTTCCTCTACACATTCTTGGAGTTAAAGTGCTAGCCAGATGGTGAACAAGCAGAGCCAGTCTCCTCCTCTTAGTGTCTCAGGCTGTGTGTGTGAGAGGCCGAGGCTCCTCCAGCAGTGCAGTGGCTGGTCTGAAGACACCGTCACCTGCACTCTGTCCCTCAGGATGTGCACTGCCTTGAGCTGGTTTGGAGAGCTGGCTTCACCCAGTAGGGATGTGCTGATGCCTCTTTTTGGACATGGCATGTCTTTTTGATGTCTTCCAAGAAGGAAGCAAACAAAGGCTGAGCCAGAACTGCCCCTAACCCTGCTCTTCCCCTCCAGGGTTCTATTTTTAAAGGGTTGTTTTGGTATCGGGTCAAAGTTCCATCACATTTCTGAAAGCAAACTGAGCTGGAAATAGTTGCATCAAGCAGGGAAGTGGGGGTTGAGGAAGAGAATGAGCACAGAGGAGGGGACAGGAGCAGAGTTGGCACTGTGCTGGGAGAAGGGCCATGGCATACACCCTGTCTGTGGGCATTCCTTGTGGGGTAGAGGAACCGCCAGGCTGTGGTGCACACACAATCTGTTTGTGGCCTTGTCACGACCTACAAAGGCTTCTGTGGTTGTTTTCTTCAACAGCCATAGTCTTGCCTGTGGAGGAAGGAGTCCCTAGTAGTTTTAGGGTGGCTGGTGTATGTGGATGCCACCAGAGTAGAACTGCTTTAGTTTACTGCAACAAGTGAGGCAGAGGGATGGAGCAGAGTCGGCTCTGGGCAGAAGTTAGTGCTATTTTTCCAGGCCATGGGGTGGGGCAAGCAAGGTCAGAAGGGCCAGAGAGGCTGAGGGTGTGAGAGGCAGGATGGAACAGTGGTTAGGGGTAGTGGCTTGCTGCTTTATAGGACGTACTTCTTGAAGCCTTTCTTTAAGCTCTGACAAGCCCTTCACTCTGTGCAGGTGAATGGAGTGAGGCCCTTTACCCTCTGCTGACCACCCTCACAGACTGTGTGGCCATGATGAGCGACAAAGCCAAGAAGGCCATGGTCTTCCTGCTCATGCAGGACAGTGCCCCCACCATTGCCTCATACCTGAGCCTGCAGTACCGCCGTGACGTCGTCTTCTGCCAAACCGTAAGCCTCCAGAGGACATCAGGGTGCTCCTGGGCACCTCCTACCTTCGAGAAAGACTCAGGCAGCTCTGTCCTTCCTCTGTACTTGCGCAAAGCACAGGTGGCCTTGTTTCTGGTAACCTGTTGCTTTAAAGTTTACTTAATAGAGAGGCACAGGAAGGAAATACCTCATTGATGAGTGTTTGTTCCTCCTGAAGAGCCAACTCGGACAGGAGAGCCCAGCACCAAGCAGGAAGTGGCAAAAGCCAATGTCACCTTCTTTTTCTCCACAAGGGATGTGATCGAGGGCCACATGGGTGCTTGTCAGTGCAGTTGAAACAGCAGGCGCTCAAGTTCTGTGGCTTGTCACAGGGCTCCACTTAAAGATTTCAGTGACCATTCAGTGAGAGTTGTGATGAACTCATGATGTGAGTAGCTTGGAGGGGGCTGGTGCTCTGTAGTTCCCCCACCGATGCTGGGAAGCCTGTTTCATCATACAGAAAACCTCCCTAAGGAAGCTAGGCAGCTACGCTCACTCTTGTTTCCAGACAGGGTTGGTGTGGGTCTGAGTAGATAGCCCTTTCCCTATGGGGAATTGATTCTAAGCTTCCAGAAAGTTTCAGTTCAGGAACAACCCCAAGCAGGTCATGTGAGAGGCTGAGCACAAACCAAGCCCACCTTTGACAGGTGCTGCAAGCCTGTGGTGTTCACCACCCTCCCCATAACCTTTGATGACTGTGGTCCCAGCCCCTAGCCCTTCCTTCCCTGGGGGATAAGAGATGCTGCTGACGTTCCTTGAGCAGGGGAAAGAAACAGGGGCCAGGGCATGTGCTGGTTTCTGCCTGGGGTAAAAAGGCCTGTTCTAGGGCTGGAGAGATGGCTCAGAGGTTAAGAGCCCTGGCTGCTCTTCCAGAGGTCCTGAGTTCAATTCCCAGCAACCACATGGTGGCTCACACCCATCTGTAATGAGAGCTGCTGCCCTCTTCTGGTGTGCAGGCATATAGGCAGGCAGAACAGTGTATACATAATAAATAAATAAATATTTTTTAAAAAGGCCTGTTCTACACACCACTCCCTGTGCCTCCCCACAGCTGACGGCCCTCATCTGCGGCTTCATCATCAAGCTGAGGAACTGTCTGCATGATGACGGCTTCCTGCGGCAGCTCTATACCATCGGGCTTCTGGCCCAGTTTGAGAGCCTGCTGAGCACCTATGGTAAGACTCCATCTTGGGTGTGAGCACTGGCCCAGGGCCACAAGGGTGGTTCCATTTGTGCCTCTACCTCCTTCCTTCCATGTTAATGAGTTTGAACATTCAAACCAGGATATGTACAAAGAACCAGGCGATACCCTGCATAGGTTTGCAGGAGTGATGTCATGTATCTTGACGGTCTTTCTAGTGAGCATGGATGATAATCTGGGTTTCTTCCAAATGACTCCCACTAAATCTTTGGTGCAGGGATACCTGTCCATGAAGACATTTGTAATTGTGTGGGCTCCTTTTTCTAGCTGAGAAGGAGAGTTGCTGGGTCAAGGGGAAGAAGGGGTGGTTAGAAACTTAAAAGCGATTCCAAATTGCAGTTTAGGGAGACTCTCTCCCCCTAGACTTGTTTTCTATTATTTCTTCCAAGAAGGTGAAAATGGACTACTTTGAAAAAGTATGTTTTCATCGTGGGATTATAGTTTATTTATTGATTTATTCTTTTATATACTATGTCCCAGACCCAAAATTTCCCCTCCCTCCTCTCCTCCTGCTCCTTCCCCACTCCTTCCCCTCCTCCCCATCCATTCCTCCATTTCGGCCTCCCGGGGATATCAACCAAACATGGCATATCAGGTTGCAGTAAGACTGTGCACCTCCCCACATATTTAGGCTGGATGGGGCAACCCAGTAGGAGGAAGAGTTCCAAGAACAGGCAAAAGTATAGGGACAGCCCCTGTGCCCACTGTTAGGAGTTCTGCAAGAAGACCAAACTACGCAACCATAACATATACGCAGAGGACCTAGGTCAGATCAATACAAGGTTCCCTGGTTGTCAGTTCAGTCTCTATGGCCCCTGTGAGCCCTGGCTAGTTGATTCTGTGGGCTGTGTTCTTGTGGTGTCCTTGACCCCTCTAGCTCCTATAATCCTTCCTTCCCCTTTTCTGAAGGATTCCCTGAGCTTGACCTAATGCTTGGCTGTGGGTCTCTGCATCTGTTTCCATCAGTTGCTGGATGAAGCCTCTCTGATGGAAATTGGGCTAGGCACCAATCTATGAGTATAGCAGAATATCATTAAGAATCATTCCATTGTGGTTGGTCATGGTGTTTTTGTTTTTGTTTTTGTTGTTGTTGTTTGTTTATTTTTCCAGTCGTGTTTGGTTCTATCCTAGCTCTCTGGGCTATCCAGCCTCTGGGTCCTGGCCCTCCAGGCAGTGTCAAGTGTAGGCTGGTAAGGGTCTCAAGCTAGTCCAGTCATTGGTTGACCACTCCCACAATTTCTGCACCACCCAGTACATCTTGTAGACAGGACAAATTGTAGGTCAAAGGTTTTGTGACTGGGTTGGTTCCTCAACTGGAAGTCTTGCCTGGCTATAGGAGATGACTAGTTCAGGCTCTGTATCCCCCATTTCTAGGAGTCTTAGCTAGGGTCACACTCATAGATTCCAGGGAGTTTCCACTATACTAAGTTTCTACCTTGTCTCCCAAATGCTCCCCAGTTCCAGTTGTCTCTCCCAGAACTCTTTCCCTCCATTTGCCCCTACCTGATCCCTCCTGTTCCCATCCCTACCTGCTCCCAGACCACCTGAGATATTTCTTCTATTTCCCCTTCCCAGCACACATTCCCCTCCCCCTTGAGCCCTCCTTGTTATTTAGCCTCTCTGTGTCTATGGATTGTAGCATGATTATCCTTTACGGCTAATAGCCACTTATGAGTGAGTACATACAATGTTTATCTTTCTGGGTCTGGGTTACCTCACTCAGGATGATTTTTTTCTAGTTCCATCCATTTGCCTGCAAATTTTATGGTGTTATTTTTTTTTTAACAGACTAGTAATACTCCATTGTGTAAATGTGCCACATTTTCTTTACCCATTCTTTGATTGAGAGGCATCCAGGTTGTTTCCAGTTTCTGGTTATTATGAAAAAGTTGCTATGAACGAACATAGCTGAGTAAGTATCCTGGTGCTATGGTGAGCACCTTTGGATATATGCCCAGGAGTGGTATTGCTGGGTTTTGAGGTTTTCTGAAAAAACCACTATATTGATTTCCCAAGTGGCTGTACAAGTTTATACTCCCACTAGCAATGGAGGAGTGTTCCCCTTGCTCCACATCCTCTCCAGCATAAACTGTCACTTGTGTTACTGATCTTAGCCATTCTGACAAGTGTGAAATCTCAAAAGTAAGTTTTGATTTGCGTTTCCCTGATAGCTAAGGATGGTGAGCATCTCCTTAAGTGTTTCTCGGCCATTTGAGATTCCTCTGTTGCAAAATCTCTGTTTAGATCTTTACCCCATTTTTAATTGGATTATTTGGGGGGTTTTTTTTGTTTGTTTTTTTTGGTTTTGGTTTTTTTGATGTCTAGTTTCTTGAGTTCTTTAAATATTTTAGAAATTAGTCCTCCGTCAGATGTGGAGTTGGTGAAAATCTTTTCCCATTCTGTGGGCTGCCATTTTGTCCTATTGACAGTGTCCTCTGCCTTACAGAAGCTTTTCAGTTTTATGAGTTCACACTTATTAATTGTTGATCTTAGGGCCTACACTATTGGTGTTCTGTTTGGGAAATTGTCTCCTGTACCAATGCATTCAAGGTTATTCCCCACTTTCTCTTCTATCAGGGTCAGTGAATCTGTTTTTATGTTAGGGTCTTTGATCCTCTTGGACTCCAGTTTTGTTCAGAGTTTTGTGGTAAATATGGATCTATCTGCATTCTCCTTCTAAGGCTATACCACCCTGAATACACCCAATCTCTTCAGGTTATGGGTTTTTGATGAGGTAGCCAGCCATGGGTGGTGGACGAATTGGCCATAGCAAAGCTGTTTTACTGTTTCTCTTCCATCCTTGAAGAGTTGGCATGAGCTTTTGAGGTTCCATGCACAAAAGCTTGAGAAGGGTGGTCCCCAGTTCTACTAGCCTACATTTGCAGTGTTATGTGGTCAGTAGCAAATTTGCTCACAGAGTGCTATGTTGAGAGGGAGGGGCTCAGACAATGCCCTCCCATCCATGCCTTAGCCCTTTGTTCACAGCTGACCTGGGGAGAGTAGCAGGCCTTGACACCACCCTTCTCTCTTTATTATCTCCTCTCAGGAGAGGAGCTGGCCATGTTGGAGGACATGAGCCTTGGAATCATGGACTTGAGGAACGTGACCTTTAAAGTCACCCAGGCCACTTCGAATACATCAACTGACATGCTGCCGGTCATCACAGGAAACCGGTAAAATAAGCATTCCTTAGATGCTCCAGGCAACAGCATTTAACTGTTTGTGTTTGTCTCATTGGACACAGGACACGCTCTGTTATGCGCTTTGCTTTTATTTGATTTTATTTTACTCTTTTAAAACATGGCATACAGCCTTCCCTCTGCCCACGTCAATTTCATAATTTCTCCTTAAAGGTCTGAGTGGGCACCTGAACCACAGTAGCCAGAGTGTCACAAGCGCTCTGAAGCATGCTTTGGATCTCTCCCCTGCTCTCAGTGTCCTGATCTTATCCCTCCTTTTCCTCTCCGCTAGTGATGGCTTTAATGTGCGGATCCCTCTGCCAGGGCCACTGTTCGACTCCCTGCCCCGAGAGATCCAGAGTGGCATGCTGCTGCGGGTGCAGCCAGTCCTCTTCAACGTGGGCATCAATGAGCAACAGACACTGGCTGAGAGGTGCGTGCCACTCTCCAGGTGCCTATGCAGCTGGGGTGTTTGAGTGTCCATGGAACTGTGGGTATGGGCTCACCTCAACTGGGCATACACTGTGGTTGCTGAGAGATGGTGTACAACTTTTAGTAGAACAGGGCATGATCAGATCTCCACGTTAAGTAGGTCACATTGCTGGCCATGGGTAGAAAGGATTCGAGGGAAACGTGAGGATGTTGCTGAAGAGGCCGGGCCACAGGGCAGTGCTGTGGATCTGGATAGGTGGAGCATGCTGTAAAGTGTTCTGAGAAGGGACCAACTGGAGGCTGATGTAAGCAGCACAGAGGATAAGTAGACTGAGGCCCTAGGCTTCTAGCTTGAACAAGTGGGTTGGTGCCTTCTCTGAGCTCAGGACCATGGGGAAGGTAGTGTTTAGAGCAGATAAGGCTGAGGCACCAGTGTAGAAAACAGAGCCCTCTCGAGGCAAGATCTAGAAGAATCTAGTTTGAGGAGAATGGGCCTCTTGTGGGAGCTGCTGCTGAGAGGGAGGACATTCCCTGCTTGAGACAAGTCCAGATGAGTGAGCAGAGGAGGATTATGAAGAGTCTGAGGAGGAGAGAGTAGAGTTAAAGAGTTAGCAGAAGAGGATAGAGGAGGATGTATGAAGAGTCTGAGGAGGAGAGAGTGGAGTTGAAGAGTGAGCAGTATTGGCTTGGTTTGCTTGCTTGCTCCAGAAGCACATGTGTAAGTTTGTTTTGCTTCTGAGATGAAGGGAGACTGCCCAGAATGGAAAGTCCCCACCCCGTCTCCCCGAGGGGGCAGGTGCCTGCTAGACACAAAGCTGTTGTGGGTACCAGGGTGAGTTGTCTATGTTGAGAAGGAAGTACTGCCTCTGAGGCTAATGCTGGTAGAGCATAGAGCAGGGGAGTAGTAGGCTGGGCTGAGGGCCCAGGTCTCAGACTGCACAAGGATGCCCCCTTTTCCCCTTTACTGTTTAGTACCGTCCTTGAAGGCGGCATCCATTACTTACCTCATGTATCTGGTGTAATCATTCTTGCAACATGTAGTGGGCATAGGTCAGATCCACCTGATGAGGAAAGAGCCAAGGCCCCAGCCCAGCCCAGGGACAGTTAGTGTTCACACAGCAGAGGGTGACTTCAGGTCCCAGCATAGTCTCCTTATTCCTGCCTCCCCGACTGCTGTCCCCTTTCCTGGGTGCATTTGAGAGCCTGTGACACACAATGGACTTTCAGTCTCTGAGCCTGGTGCTGTTGGCCATTTTTTTGTTGCTGTGACAAACCACCTTTAAAAAGATCGAAACTTTAGAAGTAAAGGTTTACTCTGACTTATGATTTCAGAAGTTTCAGGCCGTGGTTGCTGACTCCATTGCTCCACAGCCTGTGCGTGGCAAGGCAGAGAACCACGGTGTAGAGTTCAGATGGTGGGACAAAGTCGCTCACCCCATGGTGTGCATGAGACAGGAAGGATCAGAAGACAAAGTCAGTCCCTAAAAGATGTGCCTCCAGTGTCTCCTTCCTCCAATTAGGCCCCAGCTCCTAATAGAGCATTTAGCTGGACACTTAGCAGTGAGCCATCAGGATCCAATCACTCACTGGTGCCCAGAGCCCAAGCCTTCCACATGTAAACTTGTATGGAGAGACTTCTTACCAAGCTGTAGCAAGCATGGACCCTGCACCAGTGCACTCGTAGGCGTACCTGTAGTGAGTTCCAGTGGCCTCTGCTTGTGAAATCTGTGCCCAGTGCTATAGGGATGGCTTCATCCTCAGGAAGGAGGAGGGACCTGGGATTTGGGCTTGCAGCTTATCTCCTTGGGAGAATCGATCCCCATAGATTTCTTGTAGCTTTCAGCTTGTTAGAGGAAGATGGCATGGCCCGTCTACTGATGTCTTGATTCTCCCCAAGGTTTGGAGACACATCCTTACAAGAAGTCATCAACATAGAGAGCTTGGTGCGGTTGAATTCCTACTTTGAGCAGTTTAAGGAGGTTTTGCCGGAGGACTGTGAGTATTCCTTCACTCATGTGTTCCACACTGCTTGTGCAGTCTTCATTTTGGATGCCTGAGCTCTAGCCCTCTGCTGTCTGGATGCTGCACAAACCCAACACGGATGTATTTGAGCTGTTCCTTCTCCGCTCCTCACATATGCAGTGGTGTGCATATCCATCTGTGTGCACAAACTCTACACAGATGTATTTGAGCAGTTCCTTCTCCGCTCCTCACATATGCAGTGGTGTGTACATCCGTTTGTGTGCACAAACCCTACACAGATGTAGTTGAGCTACTCCTTCTCTGCTCCTCTGCTTCTCTGCTCACATATGCAATGGTGTGCACATCCATTTGTGTGCACAACCCAACACGGATGTATTTGAGCTCTTCCTTCCGCCCCTCACATATACAGTGGTGTGCACATCCGTTTGTGTGCACAAACCCTACACAGATGTATTTGAGCTCTTCCTTCTCTGCTCCTCACATATGCAGTGGTGTGCACATCCATTTGTGTGCACAACCCAACACGGATGTATTTGAGCTCTTCCTTCTCCGCCCCTCACATATGTGCATGGCATCCCATTTGCCCGGCTTGAGTCCCACCTAGGAAAGCTTCCCTGGTGCTGCAGCCCCTGCTTCCCGCTTCTGCAATGGATTCTCTTCTGCTACATATGACATAGCACTTTCTGCCATAGTGTTCTGCCTCTCATTGGTACCTTCCATGGCAGACTGTGTGCACCTGCTGGGAGCACTGGGGCTTCTGGGAGGCAGTCCAAGGGTTCTGCATGAGCTGTCTGTGTTTTTCTGTCCCTGGCATATAGAGTAAGATGCAGAAAAGGTACTTCATACTGAGTGTTTGTGGGCAAGATGACCCTGCCACAGTCTCCCCGAGACGGTGGAATTCCATGCTGTGCTCACATATAGGTCTCTGTTCTCCATGTGAGGACACTTCAGAGAGGGTTTGGGCAGCCACAGCACTCAGGGAAAAGCCCAGAGCTGCTCAGCAGAACTTGTCACTGTGCAACTCTTCTGGCTTCATCCCAGCAAACTCACTGAGCCTCTGCCATGTTTATACCCAGTGAGACAGCCCCGCCTCTTTGGGTTCCACACAGGGCATACAGACACCTGCTTTCGACTGGAGATAAGTTTCACTTCTCTTGCGTGTTGGATGGAAACAATATCTTGACTGGGGATATAAGCGGGCTTCCTTTGCATTCTGTTAGAAGATGATATGGATCCTAGAGTTGAGACCCGATGATGAAACAGTGCAGAGAACACTTGCAGGTCACTGATGAGCCAGGCACCAGGCTAAGTGCCCTGCACACTGTCCCATGGCCACTGTTGGGACTCATAAGAGGACAGTACTATATGTGTGTCCAAGGAAAGAGAGGGTGGCCTGGCTTTGAAACCTGTATTCGCAGACAGTTAAGAAAGACCCAGGAGAAGGCATTGGCATTCATTTGACAGTGCTCATGTAGGAAACAGGGAAAAGCTGTCTCTGCTTGGACTCCCTAGTGTGCTGGTTAGACTGGAGGAGGGGACACAGGCTATAGGCAGCCCCGGGAAGGCAAGAGTGTCCCCTGACACATTGTTTCCTCTGTGCCCCTCACCTGCTGCTGCTGTGGCATGGTCAGGGGTGGAGGCACACTGCAAGGTTCTGACTGAGAGCCAGCACCACTGAAGCCCTGAAGCCAGCACTTTGAGAACTTTAAGCATATTGGCCTTAAGCATATCGATCCTTTCCCAGTGTCTTAGTCATAAAACACCACAGCCAAAACAACTTAGGAGAGAACAGTTTGTTTCAGCTTATACTTCCACATCATAGTCTGTCATCAAAGGAAGCGAGGGCAGGAGCTCCAGGCAGGAACCTGGAGGCAGGAGCTGATGCAGAGGCCATGGAGGAGTAGCTTATAGGCTTGTTCCCCATGACTTGCTCAGCATGCTGCTTTCTTATAGAGTCAGGACCACCAGCCCCGGGGTGACGTCACCCACAGTGGGGTGGACCTCCTGCATCCACATCAATTATCAGTAAGACAGTGCACCACAGGTTTGCCCACAGGCCAGGCTGGTGGAGGCATCTTCTCAACTGTAGTTCCCTCTTCCAAAACAGTTCTAGCTGGTGTCAGGTTGACATAAAACTCGCCAGCACACACGTTCCAGGAGCGACTCTAGCCTCTCGTCCCTCCCAGGACTCAACTGTAGGTCATCAGTGAGGTGTCCTCCAGTTCTTCCTTCGTGCTCATTATTGAAAACAGGTCTGTCAAGGGCTTGCCCTGGGCCAGGGGCTGTGGCTCCTTTTCATGAAGATTAGCTGACTTGGCCCCATAGCACCTGTGTGGGTGCTGCTGGTCTCTCACACACTTGACAGATGAGGACATTGAGGTGTGGAGGGTGTGTCTCCTCAGGAGCTACACCGATCCCAGTAGCATCTTATTTTACTGCTGTAAGAGGAGAGACAGGCTGTGGACTTGTAGGGAACAAGAGCATCCACCAGAGAACAAGATGAACATTGATGGAGGGGCCAGTGCTACTCCAAGGATGGAGGGAAGGTGGGAGTAGTGAACATTACCAAGGGCAGTCCTGTGACCAGCATTTTGGAAGATGGGCAGTTTCTGGTGTGTCTAGTACCCCCACTTCACCCCCTGAAGGTACAAAAGCAGATTGAGGATAAAGGTCAGGGGATGAGGAAGCCCATAGAAGCAGAAGCTAGGTGCCAGAGGGAGGTAGTCCATGTGCCCATAAGTCCCCAGAGGGAGTCAGGGAACTGTGATTCCCAGAATCATAGGCTCCCTCCACCTGAATGCACCATGTCCATATGCCCCATAGGGGTAGGTAGTCACTAAAATGAAGGTTGCAAGTTAGGCCAGGGAGAGGCTGCCGCTGATGGGCAGTTGGGAGGAAGAGTCATTTTGTCTCCTCTGGAGAGAGAATGCCCTGACCAAACTGAAGCTCCCCTCCTTTGGGCTCCCACAGCCTCCATTACAGACTGCAGGCCTCACAGGCGGGAGGCTTCTCCCTTCTGTTTTCTGCTTCATCTTCCGAGTGAGGACGCAGCAGCGGGAGTCATTTGCACAGGAGCCTGTGTGCGCCAAAGGAAGGTTGTCTTATAGAAGCTGCACTTGACTGGAGGACTCAGACAAGTGTTTCCTCAGCCGTGACCTTGAGGCTCTTCTCTTTAATAATATCAGTGTGTGAAAACCCACAGTACCTTCACAAGGAGTTGCCTTGTCTTTGATTTTTGTCCCAGGTTTCTTGGGTGAAGCAATATGGCATGGGGGCTCAGGAGGTCCTGCAAGGGCCTGGAACCTTCCACAGTGGAAGAGGGGTGCTGTTAGAATTAGTGAGGTTAGGGATCCCTGGGCCATTCAGAAATTCTTCCTTCAAGTGTGAGTTGAGGTCTCTCATAGGAGGCTGCACTTCTAGACTCTCCCAAGGTTTCCATGCACTCACTACTCAAGACCCATTGCTCCCAGCATTCTGCATTCCTGATGCTGGTCTGGAAACTAGGCAGCTTACCCTCACTTCTTGCTCACTGCCCCTTGGAGACGCAGGAGGCTTGGGGTAGTTACGGTTCCTTTAGCAACCCTTTCTCCTGCCTCTTAGAAAAGCCAACAAAAGATAAAAGTTGCTGTCCTTTGATGGTGGCACTAATAAAGTGAAGGGAATTCAGGGCTCAGCATCCTAGTAGCCATGTTCAAATCTGAAAACACTTCCCTCTCGTACCTGCTGGGAAGCAGGAAAATACTTCCTCGGCAGCAGTATGTTTGAGTGGGCCCCTCTCCCATGGACTCCTCTTCTCTTCCAGGTCTACCTCGATCTCGGAGTCAGACCTGCCTGCCGGAGCTGCTGCGGTTCCTAGGACAGAACGTCCATGCACGCAAGAATAAGAATGTGGACATCCTCTGGCAAGCTGCTGAGGTACGTACTCATCATGGTCAGAAGAGTTATGATGCTCCTTTCGTGGCAGCAAATGCCTGGCCTGGTGCTTGCTAGGCCACTCCCAGTTACTGGTAGATCCTGCTTTTGGTGTCTGTGTGGTGGCCCTTTTCTTGGATGAGCTTTACATTATGAGTTGCTTATGTCTGTGGCTGCTGATCTGCTGGTGGAATGGAGCTTTAGAGAGTAGACCTTCTCCTCTGCATTCTACAACAGCCCAGCTGTAAGACCTTTTCCCTGGGGGGATGTGTGATGGGTTCACTGTGGATCTTTGTCTGACTAGGGCCACTCTTTAAGCTTGTAATTACAGTGAGACATATTTGAAACACCAAGCGACAAGTCTTAGCAAGATTCAGAGACTGTGTTTTCTCAATTTTCTCTCTTTTTTTTAATATTTATTTATTGTGTATATAGTATCCATGTGTCCCTGCATTCCAGAAGAGGGCACCAGATCTCATTACAGATGGTTGTGAACCACCATGTGGGTGCTGGGAATTGAACTCAGGACCTCTGGAAGAGCAGCCAGTGCTCTTAACCTCTGAGCCATCTCTCCAGCCCCTCCATTTTCTCTTAATTTGAGGCCTAGTTTGGCATTGTCAGGCTGGGTCCAGCAAATGGGATGGAAACACAGAAGGAGAACATGCCTTTTTGGGGTCTGTGCAGCATGGTGGGGTTATGCCTCTTGCTTTTATTTAAGAGAACTGCTATAAAGTGACAGCCGTCTCATAGGTGCCTTTGTGACTTTCTGAGAGCCAGTCTGAGGGTGACACTGACAGACCCTGAACAGTGGACTAGGGCTTTTCCTCACTGGTCCGTTCTTACACTACACAGTGGAAGCTTTGCAGATGCCCACACCCATACACGCCTTGTTTAGAGACTGCGGTTCTGTCTGTTGCAGCCACAGAACGAGCATGAGTTAGATGTGGGGCAGCTGACCCTCCCTGTCAAGTCAGAAAGCAGAACTTCCAGCCCCGTAGTTCTTGTTCCCAGTAGAGTCCCAGCCATTGAAGCATATATTCAGGGGTGCAGAGTTTTTAGGGACCCTTGTATATCCCGTTTCATGTTGCCCATGTGGTCATCTGTGGGAACAATGGGTATGGGGCAGCAGAGCCATGCCGCTTAGACATTGCGTCCCCCAGAGCTGTTCTTTTTCTGAATCTTCATTTCTGTATATGAACAGAGTCCTAGCTAGTCTGCAGAAAACCTTTAGTCAGGTCTAGCTGATCATTTCACAGGTGAGGAGGCCTAGCCAGAGCCCCGGAGCTGGCTGTCGTGCGGCAGGGTTGGGAACCTGTCACTGTGGATCTCTTCTAGTACCAGGGACTGCTGTATTTAGGAGCCGTGAATCTAGGAGTATATCTAGAAATGAAAGGCCATGCCCACAGTGTCCTTGCTGTGGGAGAGGATTTATACTAGCAGGTCCAGGGACAAGGGGACCCTGTGAGTGACAGTGTTTCCCCTGCCTGGGTTCTCCTCTGTGTCCTCATTCCTTGGCTGGATGTGCCAAGAAGGCCCAAGCATGGCTTATAAGGGTTAGTGCAAAACAATGATGCCCAAAAGTCTCTAGAAGGAATGTCCCTTGAGAGAACACACAAGGGACAAGTTCTCCTGGGGAATGGTGGTGCTGGGCAGAGATGATCAGGCTCCTCAGGTGGCGGGGCCCTCTAAGAACTCGTTTGGAGTTACCTTAGGTTCTGATACCAACTCTGCAAGACACAGAGTTGGGGAGCCAGGCAGTCAGGCTGGGTCTAGGCTTGGAGTTAGTTACTGCTGGTGCTCCTGCCAGACCTGTGGGGCGCCCCCTCCCTTGGAGGGTGCTGCCTTTCTGCTGGCTCTTCTCTCCTAAGAAGAGCCCATTTCCTGTTGGCAGGTCTGCCGCCGCCTTAATGGGGTTCGATTCACCAGCTGCAAGAGCGCCAAGGACCGCACAGCCATGTCGGTGACGCTGGAGCAGTGCCTGATCCTGCAGCATGAACACGGCATGGCCCCACAGGTCTTCACCCAAGCCCTGGAGTGCATGCGCAGGTGAGTGAGGGCTACTGTCGGGCTGCACCCGCCCAGCCACCTGCTTCCTTTTGCTGTGTAAACTGCAGATGAGCCCACCCCCCTGCCCCATGTGGGGTCCTGAACACTTGAGTTTGACTACTACTCAAATGACTGGCCCTGTCAAACTCAGGTAGTATTCTCGTAGAAGGCCAAGAGGACAAGCCAGCACTCTTTTTGAGCAGAACTGCCCTGGCCCCATAGAGTGGTGGGCAGACTGGAGTCAGACAGTTCAACAAGGATGGGGAGCCACCTGACTGCGGTTTGGGGCCCATGCTTTCTCAGCAGGCAGCTGCTTTTACATAGTGTACATGTGTGCGGTGTATACTTCCAAACTCCAGTGAAGGAACCGAGTCTGCAGGTTGCACTGGTTTGCTCTGCTGCCTCTCTAGTAGTGGACAGAGTTTGCTCTCGTGAATGTTTGATGGTGATAGCTGTCTGTGTGCCCTGGCCACCTCCCCTAATGATGTCCTGATTCTGAGGCAGCAGATGTGTTTGCAGAATGAAACCCACAATTCAGATTGTCCTCTGTTGATGGATGCCTTGTTTCAAGCACTGCTGGGGAAGCTCCCTACCTCGCATACCAAAAGAAAGGATAAGAAACCTGGTTTTCCTGTCTCCTTTGATGTAGTCACCAATGCTGTTAAAGTCTCGTTTTCAACAGTCACTTCTACTGAATGTTCTGTATCATTTGTCCTCACCAAATTCTTTAAAGCGTTCAATTCTCTTATCCTTTCTATATGTTTCTGCCATTTGACCTTCTCACAATGCACAAAGTGATGCCTGAGCTCCTGCCTCTTGATAGTAGCATAAATGGCATCATCCCCTTCTTGTTTTGTCTCCAAGTTCATTTAAACCTCTCTGTTAAAGGTCCTCAGCACTCCATGCCTTCACCCCTAGTGATGGAAAAGCAGCGGAGTCTTGGAGGCACTCTGGGTCTGTGTCCAGAACCTCTGCACCCTTTAGCCTCTATACGTCTGTGTATATGGTCCTGGTTCTGAGGGTGGCAGCTCTCTGTGCTCATCAGTTGTGCAGTGGGAGGAAAGGCTGAGCTAGTGACCACAGATGTCTACCACTGAGGAAGTGAGGACAACCCAGACAGGGGTCCCTGTGGTCGCACAGCAGAGGCTGGGACCAGTGTCCTTCAAAGGTACACCCCTGGGACCACTACCTCCAATTGTGCCCCCCCATATCCCAGTAATAATGCAGTAAACCATGACCCTTTCAATAGATAAGAGCAGAGTCCTCAGGCCCCAGTTAGCTCTCAGTGGGGCCCACTAGCTGGGGCCATGTCTTCAACAGGTGAATTCTACTCTGTTCAGCAGCCACAGCTTCCTTGGTGTGCTTTACCTGTGCTCATTCTGGGCAAATCTGAATGTTTTCACACCTTTTAGCTCTGCTCTTTGGTCCCAGTTCTTACCATTAATCCAGCTAAAAGCAGCCAGCAACACCTGTGCAACAGCTTAAACAGTGGGCTTCTCTGACTCCTGACAGATTATGCCATCCACAGGACAGGGACAAAATACAGAGAAATCCTTCTCCAGAAGGTAATGTGCATGGCTTCAAGTGGACATCTGGCAGAGTGTACATCTGAACCCCTGAATTACCCATTAAACTGCTTATGGCATCCGGTGGGTTTTTAGGCTGTTTCTCCAGACTCTTCTGAATGCCTCCTGCAAGCCAGTTCCAAAGGCTTCTGAGTCAGATGACCCACTTGTCCAGTAACAAATGTGTCTTGGTCAGTTTCCCGTCGCAGTGACAGGACACCTGAGAAAGGAGTGGAAGGAAAGAGGAGTTGGCTTGCAGTTGCAGAGGTTTCGGCAAGTCTGTTTCTTGACTGTGCTAAGGCAGAGGAGTATCTTAGCAGAAGGGCATGGCAGCACACAGTTGCTCACCTCCCAATAAGCAGGACACAGAGTGATAGAGGCTGGGACAAGATGCACCTTTTAACGACCCATTCCTTTGCCCTTCCTCCGGTAAATAGGTTCCCATCCACACTCTGGCAAGAAACTCTAACTAAACTCAGTGGGCCACACACAAAAAGAAGGCATGGAAGGAGGAGGGAGACTTGTTGAGAGGGTTCCTACAGGAAGAGGGAGGGGTTGGGGTGAAAATGACTCAAATTCATTATCTAAATGTAGGGAACTATCTAACAAACTTAAGGGCTGTTGAGGTGACTCAGTGGGAAAAGGAGCTTGTCCCCAAGCGTGATGACCTGAGTTTGATCACTGGGAACCACATGGTGAGAAACAACTCTTGCAAGTCACACATGTCCCCCACCTCATGTGCCATGGCACATGCGCACATGATCAGTGAATGAAATGTAATAGATTTTATGGACACATACTCTACTGACCTACACCCTCCAACCAGGCCCCGTCTTAAGGTTACCAGCTCCCAGTCTATTAATTTATTGATGAAGGCAGAGCCCTTGCCAGCGACTGCACAGATTCCCATCTTTGAGCACTGCTTGCACTGGGGCCCAAGCCTTTAACCTATGACCCTTTGCTGGAGGAACACTTCATAGCCAGACTGTAACGTCACAATCTTTAGGTCAATAGTCCCACATCTTTGTAGACATTGTTCTTTAAGTTAATAGTCCCACAACTTTGTGGACATCATTCTTAGGTCAATAGTCCCACATCTTTGTAGATCTCTAGCAGTTTGAATACAGGTTAGTAAGTTGCACTTGTTCAGTGTCCTGGAGCCATTGCCAGCTCAGAGGCTGTTAAGTTAGGGTTGTTTTGCCATACTGTTTATGAACCCTAATATCGCGAGCAAGGAATGACCTTACTAGGAAATGAACATATTTCCTGCTCTCTTTCTCTGTCTCATTCAATCCGCTCCCTGTCTCTAGCCACAGAATTTCTAGGATCTACAATCTCTACAGTGGGCATACTTTAGTTGAATGATTATTTTCCGTGGCCATTAAATATAAAACAAAGCCTCTGCCTGTCCCACTAGCCTCAGCACAGTGACAGTGCTCGACACTGCCCGCTGCTGACCCTGAAGTGTCCTGGCCTCTCGCTGCAGGCCTTTGTTTTTGGGTGACACAGTCACACCCAACTTGTGTTTTCGGGATTAGCCCATGTGGCGAAGACACATTCCGTTAGTTACCTGCAAGCGCTGTGGCCACAGAAAAGCGACCAGCACTGCAGCACACTGAGAGCCCTAGAAGGCAGCAGCGGATCCCAGCAAGATCCCCGAGTAGAGGGTGCACTGGGTTCTCTTGCTTTCTCACTTGTGTCCTATCAGATGAGAGAGTAGAATGTACAGGTGGGGGCAGAGCTGACACTGTGTTGACTCCTGGAGGTGTGCGCACGCACGCGCACACGTAATAGTAACAATAATAATTGATCTGTAGTGGTTGCCCGCACGTGCAACATTAATTCTTGTACCAGGGCCCATTTCAAATCCCCAGTGTATATGAATGTGAGGTTCGGTCTAGCTCACATACTCAATTCCTGTAAGCATGTGGGCCCTCCGGCCGGCGCTGAGGATAATGGCACAGGCAGAAGTGGCCCTCTATCCCATGTTAGGAACTGAAATCTTCAAATAGTAGGCCCTCCTGGGCAGACACAGTGACCTCCCAGGCAGCCCTGGCAGACAGTAAGCATCAGTCAGTGCTTGCCAGCTTGCACAGTGCCTCCTGTCAGAAAAGCACATTCTAGCAAGGCCAGTCCCCAGCTTAAGGCTTCCACTCAGAAAGCCAGGCAGGATGGAGCTGCAGGAGGCAGCTTGAGCCCCGCCTACTCATCTGCAAGCTGTTTTTTCAGAGTGCCTGCCAGACCCTGAGAACAGTGTTAGTGTTGCCCTTTGCTAGATAGGAGGGATGTTGGTCCTCAGTCACGTGGTTCCAGATCCCACCCAGCCTCAGAGCCTAGTGCCATCTAGCATAGTTTATCACTAAGCTACACTCAGCCTCCAGAACATTTTTTCTATAGGACTTAAATAAGGGAAAATCCCAAATTTCCAATGTGAACTTGGTTGACTCCATTTTGAGGGATCATCTTCTGGAACAGTGTCTCACAAAGATGGAGACAGGATTGCTATCCCCTCCACCACCAGGACTGAGACTTGAGGCAGGTAGGGAGGATGCTGCCCTGGATCGACACCCAGGTAAACAATTTTTGTTTGTGTGGTTAATCAGGAGTCAGCTTTGTACCCACCCTCACTCGGCATCTGTGAGAAGGTCAAACCCCCATGGTTCTTCATGTTCAGCTTGCTTCTCGGAAATGCCCATCTGCAGCATGTGGGGCGTGGCGGGCGGCATGAAGCTGTGCTTGGCCAGTCGAGAGAGGGTGAACATGGAAAACCATCCTTTCAACCTACATGTGTTTAATTTTGGTAGACTGCAGTATTTTTTCCTTATTTTTCACTTCTCTTTCTCTCCTTTTTTTCCTGTAATTGTGCTGGTTTTGTTTTGGTCTTTTGTTCACGCCCTTCTCTGCATCTTATTTTTCTTTCTGTTGTGGTTCATTCCATTTTTTTTTTTTTAAAATCTTATCTTTTGGTTCTCCTTTCTCCCCATAATTTTGGGTAAAACCCATCGCATGTGTCTGTCTTTTTTTCTTTCTTTCTTTTCCCCTTTTCTTTTCCTTTCTCCCAACTTTTTCCTTCACAGCATTGGAACACGGGAGGTAGTCACCCAGAAGAACTTGAGCGGCCTGGTGCCCATCCGAGACTTAAGGCTAGACCCCAGCCTCCTTTGTTCCATTCCTTTATTAGCTCTGAGCCCCAATTTACTGATTGTGTGGCTCTTTCTGAGCATAGCATACCTGGTGACCAAATTGCGTTGCAAGTAAATATCATTATGAAAAATTAATTAGTCACAGGACAGACAAAAGTGCCCGAATATGTCCAGCCACCGTGTACCAAACTGGACAGAAGGAAGGTGTCCAAGCGAGGTCTGCCGAGAACTATCTCATGCCTTACAGTTTGATGTTTTGTTCTTCTGAACTGTAAATACCTGCTAAATTCTTTCATCGAGAGGACTCGTTCATTTTGATGGCGTAGCGTCTTCAGTGCTTGTAACATGTTTTTCTGGTGCCCTGTGACTGCATTCTTTAGCTGGCCTGGAGTTACTTGTACCAAATATCTTACTTCTGATGTGTAACTATTTATTACATGTACATCTTGTGTGCCCTGTTCCAAGAGACAGGGATGCTGTCTGAAAAGAGTTTGTATATTTGATACTATTCCTTAAGTGTGTTGCTAACCTTCCGAGCCTTTTGAAGAAATCAATGAGAAAAAGATGCTTTATTCGTTTATCTAGATACTCCTGCTTGATAGGACTGGACTTCCTACTTTCCTTTCAAAGCGTAGTCCTGGGATTGCAATAGCAAACAGATCGTAGAGTCACACTCCCCTGCTTCCAGCTGTCTCCACGTGGTGACGACACAGCTGTGGATCCAGGAACACATGCCACTGAGACCTGCACACAAAGATTACATGCTGCATGTGACTTCAGGCTTACTCTTAATACACAGAGTAGCAAGAGTTATATACTTTTTCTTGAAATAACTTTTTTTAATTTAAAAATTGTATGTTTTATTCCAGATGAAGTCTAGATATCTTTTTTCTTTTACTAATACTAATAATAATAGGTTATATATAATGAACAAAAAAATCAGAGAAAAACGATTTTAACAAATGAGGCATAAGTTTTAGCAGTTGTGTGTGAGAGAGAGAGAGCTGTGAGAAGGGGAGATGGCTGTGGGTTTTGCCATGATCACTCTTAATTTTAACATGGCACTGCCCCTAAAATAGGATGACTACTTACGTGGACATTCATGTGGCAGAGAGTGATTGTCCTCCATAAAAGTAACCAAGTAGCCTAGGAAAGATTCCCCTTGCCTTGTGGCCTTGTGTAAGAAATAGTGAATGTTTCTCCACCTCCCAGTTCATAGTAGGTTGTATTTCTGCTTTTGACCTCCAGTTCGATGAAGAAGATTTCTTTTCATGAGCCTTGTGAGAAACCTGGAATGACTTAGAGAATCTGGAGTTTCGAGTATCTTGACATTCTTGCGCCCACAAACCCATCCACCAGAGCTTGAACCTCTCTAGTCTGAGATTCCCTGACAGTACTTGGAAGACTGCCTCTGATCTGGCTTCATCTCCAAGAGTGACATGGAGGGTTGCAGAGCAGTTAGCCGCGAATACCAGATGCCAGACCGAATCTGTGAATTGGGCTGAGGAAGGTTGTCCTTACCACACCTGAAGAGTGCCCTTTTTTGCAGATCTGAGCACCGCAGACTCCCCTGGGCAGGCCTCGCCTCAGTGTTCCCACATAAACAGGTCTACTTGTCTCTCCTAGTGGAAACGTGGTGACAGCTCTGTGGCATCTTTCAGTTTAGTGTTTTAGCCACTGCCCATCTGACATTAGTCACCAGACTTGTCCAGTCAGTGATGCTTTGAAAGGAATATTTGATAGATGCCCTTTCCCTTCAAAGCATGTGCTTCAAGCCTAACAGACCATTTTGTTTGCTTCATTTGAACAGGGGAGAGAGAGTCCATAGTCTCCTTCCATCCCCATCCCATGGCCCCCATTCCTTGCTCTAGGTTGATACCCTCCAGGTAACATGGAGGTGACTCAGGAATGCATCATTTCCAGGGTTGTGCTGTGGCCGAGCAAAGACCATAGACAGACAAGGAAAGTCTCTAGAAGTAACTGCAGAGACAGCACCTTCTGTCCCCTGTGGCCCAGGATTCCATAGCTTTTTGCAGGGACTCTTCCTCAGGACTATTATACAGCAAAGGGAAGCAGTGCTGGTTAGAGAAATCTCCATCCACACCTCAGGCAGGGAGAATTCCTGTTGGGACACTCTGGTCTGTTGTGTTGCCAAGCCTCCCTCCTGTCCTATATAGCCTTGGCTGTTGGGTCAGAAGGGCAAGCAATGAGATTCCTTGTCTCTGTCTTCCAGGGGTGAGTAGAATGCAGTACACCACCCTATGCCTCCAGGCACAAAAGGCTGGCTGGCTCTGGGAGTCAACCCCAGCAGGGGGGATTGGAGATTTGAATTTGCTTTTTTCGTCTAACATACTGGGGAGGTGGAGAGACCAACCTTCAGTCTGCTTATCCTTTATACTGGATTTTAATGTCATTAAGGCCTTTTGCTCATGAAATCAAGCCAAATATGTATTCAAAATCTTGTCTACAGCAAGAAATGAGGAGAAACAGGATAAGGAGATGATCCAAGCTAGGCACTGTTGGTGTTGGCTGTTGGCATCTGGGTTGCTTCTGAGTAATCCTGAGCTGTGGTGCGGTGCCTGGTCAGAGCTGCATCCTCTGCAGCAGCAGCTTTTGAAGGAGAGAGCCATGCTCAGGAATTCTTGTTGAGTGGCCTTGGAAAATGGCTGTGCACGTTCTCTGAGCCAGGCTGACGCCACCGCCTCCTCTTGTACTCACTCGGAGACACTAAAACAGCAACATGGTTTTTCTACAGAGTCACTCCCCATGTCTGCTGTGGCATGGCCTAGACATGGGGGCCTTCAGATGAATGCTAAACTCCCCCCCC
>CABHPR010131061.1:0-19986 GCA_902168415.1 Peromyscus melanophrys | reverse complement strand
GCACCACCACCGGCTAGCACATGAGATTTAGCTACTAAATTCAAATTTTTAAAACTTTTAGTCTATATGTAGATGGCATTTTTGTTATGTAATAGTGACTAAAATACTATCTCATTTAGGCCCCAAGTATTTATTTTTAGAGAGTAATGATAATGCTCTTCAGAAAGTTTTCCTGATTGTTTTCTGGTCTGTGTACCCGTGTATGTGTATTTTAGTAGTTCCAGTGGCAATGTAAGCAGCAGAAAGGATGAGACAAACGCACGAGACACTTATGTTTCGTCTTTTCCTCGGGCACCAAGCACTTCTGATTCTGTGCGGTTAAAGTGTAGGGAGATGCTTGCTGCAGCTCTCCGAACAGGAGGTAAGTTTAGTGTTGTTTGCTCTTTAGTCTTTTGCAACTCCATGCCATCTCCACCTTCGGGTTGGTGTTTTATAGGTGTCATCATGCTTATAGCTTCCACTGTTTAGCTTAGGAGTTTGTTGCTAGTAGCAGTTCTTGAAGGGCAGTAGGAAGGAGGACACTGGGACCCCCAACAAGCAGAGCCTTCTAGGGTGTTGATACTTTACCTGATTCATGCTAATTTAAGCTTTTCTCACATAAGTCTTTGATTTGAAAACTCATTACCTTGACCTTAGGTTGAACAGTAACATGAATACTAAATGTTAGGATGACATACAGTACTTAACTTTTATATTAATAATTCAATTTTATACTTCTTAAAAGTTGGAAAAGCAATATGTAATCTACAGCTTACACTTCTGTGAGAAAATACTAAGAAATACTAATCCTTAGACTTAACTTGCAAACTTTTGGCTTTAAGGTTTCTTATATAGTGAAACACCACGTGGTATCCCTAAAATGTGTAAAATGTATGTGTATAAGTTAAGAAAGTAAGTTAGGTAGGTTTGACATCTTATGCAAATTAACCTCTTTTCAGTTATGCTGAACTGTGCATAGCTAGGATGACCAGTTTTGCTACTTACTTGGCCCTTTCTACTTGAATTTTCTTACTGCCTCTGTCTATTTTTTTCCTTTTTCTCTCTGGCAGTTCTGTTTATTCCTTCTCCTTTTCAGCATCTGTGGTAGTCTTCTAAATATGTCTATATATGTGATTGGTAGATGAAATGAGTAGTTTCTGTCTGTGTTGAAGCCTGAGTCACAGGAGACAAGACATTTCTTCCTAATATCTGTTCTTTCTCGTCTCTGTTGGAACAACCAGAATTTATGATGTTGTGAAATGAGGAATTGCCTAGTTAGTATATAAATTACTTCCTCAGGAAAAGGAGTCATCGGTGCAAGAGTACTGTGGCACAGAGCTTAGATCAATCCCAGAGGAAAGAAGTAGTGGGCAGTAAGATCCCAGGTCCTAACAAACTCAGAGATTCTGTGTATGAGGCAAACTGAAGAAATAGGAGTGGTTTGCTTACACTTTACAGTAATGAGTTTTCATTCCTGTTTCTAGATGACTACGTTGCTATTGGAGCTGATGAGGAAGAACTGGGATCCCAGATTGAGGAAGATATCCTTTGTGTTCAAATTCATAGCTTTGTTTAGTAATCTGTGAGGTTAATTATCCCTTTCCGTCTGCTACATACCTCAGAGGGTTATTCTGTACTTTCTTAGGAAGGAGAAATGCATTTATGTTCATTTATTTCATTTGTTTCTCTCTCATTCAAAACTAAAACAGCATATGATTGATGGTAGTTTTGTTTTTCTGCCTTTGCATATTGGGAGCATAGCATCTGAATTTCAGTTGTGTAAAATGGCAAAGAAGATGTGAATATTGCTCATTGGGAGGACCTCTAGAGTGCTCAGTCCCTGTTCCTTCTGGCAGGACATGTGTTCATGCCTGGCACCATAGAAGAGACTGTAAGAGAGGTCTTGCATGGGGAGTACGTACATGGCAGTGTAAGATGAGACTGTCCTTTTTGAGGAACTTGCCTTTGTAAAAAGTGAGCCCCTCTGGGCCTTGGTCTCCATAAAATGTGAGCCCCTCTAGGCCTTGGTCTCCATAAAATGTGAGCCTCTCTAGGCCTTGGTCTCTGTAAAGTGTGAGCCCCTCTGGGCCTTGGTCTCTGTAAAGTGTGAGCCCCTCTGAGCCTTGGTCTCTGTAAAGTGTGAGCCCCTCTGAGCCTTGGTCTCTGTAAAGTGTGAGCCCCTCTAGGCCTTGATCTCTGTAAAGTGTGAGACCCTCTGGGCCTTGCTCTCTGTAAAGTGTGAGCCCCTGGGCCCTGCTCTCTGCTTTGACCTGGCCTTCTGTAGAGAAGAGCCTGCTGTCTCATTGAGCTGGTAAATGAGATGAGCCTCCAGTGCTGCCTCAGATGGTCTCTTCTCATAAGACCTCCAAGGGAGCTATGGCCATTCGCATAGATTTTAAGGTCCTTAGTGGTATTCGGACTTAGGCAAGTTAAAAGCTTGTATGATTTTAGAACTCTTTTTCAAACATCTACTAACTTGGGTTATGTCAGAGTTACTCTTTGAAATCATGTTGATGCATGCTTCTGATTAAGCATTAAAAAAAAGCATCACTTAGTCACAGTTGTAAAGATTAGCACTGTTGATCAATTACAGATGAAGGAATCTGAAAGAGCTATTGTCTTATTTATCTAAATTGGAAACCATTTTCGTGAATTGCTTAGAAAATTTAAGAATTATAAATTTGACAGAACAAAAAAAGTTCTTATCTTTATAACAATCTTTTTTCCTTAATGGCCAAGCACCTATATATCAAGAAATAAGGAATACAGACATGAAATACAAAAACAGAGTACGAAGTAGGATATCAAATCTTAAAGATGCAAAGAATCCAAATTTAAGGAAAAATGTGCTGTGTGGGAATATTCCTCCTGACCTGTTTGCTAGAATGACAGCAGAGGTGAGCAAGTCTGTATATAAGTACTGTATAAATATCGCATGTGCCAAAGGCCTGCGAAAACAGCCATAATGTATTCATGTATTAGAGACACTCAAGATTGTTTGCTTCATTTACATTGTTGGTTTATTCCTTATGTCTTGAGCTAGCCAAATGTTCTTTTTATGATGCATTAAGTCATCTGGAACCCATCATCTACAATCTGTTGATTTTATTAACCATCCAACAGGGTAATATTGACTTTTTAAATAGCTGATAAAGTATGCTATCTTTAAGAAACTTTGCTTTAAAATCTGCACCACCACTTCCTGACTTGTCATACTTTTTTTTTTTTTTTTGGTTTTTCGAGACAGGGTTTCCCTGTGTAGCTTTGCGCCTTTCCTGGACTCACTTGGTAGCCCAGGCTGGCCTCGAACTCACAGAGATCCGCCTGCCTCTGCCTCCCGAGTGCTGGGATTAAAGGCGTGCGCCACCAACGCCCGGCATACTTTTTTTTTTAAATATACTTTTTTTTCTATTTTTTTCTTTTCTATTGAATTTATGTCAAGCAAATCCCAGGCATTTATCTTTTCAACTCTATTTATATGTATGTGTATCCATATTTTTAAAATATATATTTAAAATACTTTTCCTTATATAACTATATTGTCAACACCACGTCCAGCTAACAATATGCCCTTGCCATGATATACTTACTCATATTCAACAGTGATATTTGCTTCACCCATGGCCTTAGGCTATAGGGCCTGAAAGAGGCAGTGCTTCTTGCCATGACCTTTTAAAAAGAGAGGAGAGAGAGGTCATGTGGGCCCTTCTCCCATTTATTTGTTTATTTGTTTTTTGTTTGTTTGTTTATTTATTTATTTGTTTATTTGTTTATTTATTTATTTATTTGACCAATCATGTCATGATTGAACTCCGGACAACCTGAGATTTGAGCCCCGTTCCTCTGGAACATCAGTCAGTGCTCTTAACTGCTGAACCACCTTTGATTATGCATTAGATGTACCAGGAGCTAAAGTCTACACGTTACCTTTGATTTGGGTTTTTTTAAGCTAAAGTAGTTTCTTTTAGGGGGGGTGTATGTGTTGTACGGGGTATTTCGAGTCAGGGTTTCTCTGTGTAGCCCTGGCTGTCCTAGAACTTACCCTGTAGACCAGGCTGGCCTCGATCTCACAGAGATCTGCCAGCCTCTGCCTCCCAAGTGCTGGGATTAAAGACATGTACCATCATGTCTGGCTTAAAGTAGTATCTTTTGCCCCTCACATCCCCTCTCCTCTGCCTTTTTCCTCTGTGGTGCTGCTGTGTTAAAGGACCAGCTCTCTCCACACATTATAAATTTCTGTGAGTATTGCATTAGATCATATTCCTTAATTTTTCTCCCCCCTCCCCTTGATGTTCTGTATTGTTTGATTATACTCAAGCTTCCCTTTCCTAGTGATGGGTTTTGCTTCATTGCATTCTATCAGAAGGCACTTAGTGTCTTACTGCTTTCCTCTTGGTGTGCTGGGGTTTGTTAGTGGCTTTGTGTAATGTCAGTGAGTATTTCCATTGGAAAGTACTCCATTAATCTTTTATCCATTGAATTCATCCATTGATGATCATGTGTTACTTGAGTAGGATAATCACTGCAAGAGAGTGGTTTCTAAAATGTCATTTTATAGCTAGGATTCTTTTATCGAAGCAGTTTCTCATATAAATTCAAGCTCTTGGTTGCTTGGTTGGTTTGATAAGAAAGGATAAACCTAAATTTCTTTGTGTTCAGTTAAGCCATTCTCAGAATAGTAGCTGCTGTTGGCTTTTGTATGTACATGCCCTCTACTAAGCACTATAAGGGACTTGGAGCTGTTTATCTACCTTATGGGGCTTTTTCCTTCCAGTAATTATTTCAGTGAATGAAGAAGCTATCTTATTTTGGGCCACCAGACTCTCCTTGATGCTAACTCTTCTGCCCATTTGCCCCAGACATGATAGTCTCTATGCTTTCTGGCATAAAAAAGTTAACCCCGTCATATTCTGGATACTTGCTTCTAAACAAATCCAGATGTTCCTCCAAAGTCCACTGGCTTCCTTGAGGATTGTGTGGGTAGTGACAGTATTTAGATCACCTTGTGGATACCAGAAGTACTGATTGCTGTAGGTTTGCATTGTTAGTTTATAAACAGTATGTATACCTAATTTTCACATAAAAACTTGAGTCTTTAAAGAGATTTTGAAAGGTTGAAATTATTTAAATCTTCTGAGGGAAAAATATTAGTTTGTTTTAAAACTTTAAAATTTTTATAAGCTGATTTTACTTTAAGTTTTTTTTAAGACTTATTTATTTTGTATATATACAGTGTTCTTCCTGTACATCAGAAAAGGGTACCAGAGCTATAAGCCACCAAGTGGTTACTGGGAATTGAACTCAGGACCTCTGGAAGAGCAGCAGTGCTCTTAACCTCTGAACCATCTCTCTGGCCCTGATTTTACTTTTATTACAGATTATTGTTAAGCTATGTGAACATGAAAGCATTCAGGTTATAGAGTAGCTGTCAAAAGTATCTTTAACTCATTGATATTGCCATTTCTGTCATAGGAAATGGCTAGTGATGAGCTCAAAGAGATGAGGAAAAACCTGACCAAAGAAGCCATCAGAGAGCATCAGATGGCCAAGACAGGTGGGACCCAGACTGACTTGTTCACGTGTGGCAAATGTAAAAAGAAGAACTGCACTTACACACAGGTTTGTGATTGACTGTGGTCTCATGATCACATTAAGAATGTTTCACTCGCCGGGTGGTGGTGGCGCACGCCTTTAATCCCAGCACTCGGGAGTCAGAGTCAACGGATCTCTGTGAGTTCGAGGCCAGCCTGGGCTACAGAGTGAGTTCGAGGAGCTACACAGAGAAACCCTGTCTCGAAAAACCAAAAAAAAAAAAAAAAGAATGTTTCACTCCTGTTTCAGATTAAAGATAATTACAGAACCTGATAGTGTTCGAGAAAGATGTACCTCTTTGGTGAAAAAGTGCTTTCTCAGTAGATTCCAACTAGTTGAAGATAAGTTGATATATTTATGCGGTCATTGAAATATTTACTGTAAAAACTGTAGCAGTTATGTAAAATACTGGATTACTACAGTGGGCAGGTGGTTTATAACAGCTCATAAGCAGTGGCTGGTTACTGTGTCATAGTAAGCAAGACCATATAGTTTAAGGGAAGTTCTCCACTCTCACATGGCCTGTGGGCACTTCAAACCTAATGCCTTACAAATAGATGCCTATTCCTATTTGTAGCCAGATGACTTTTACATTAATATATGACATGGTTGACCTTTTTGGTTTTGGATAGCATAAAGAATGGTTAACAAATTGTTGTTATGTGTCTATATAAAAATACTTCGACCACTATCCTCATTTTCGTTTGCAAAATACGATTTTTTTTTTCTTACTTTATCGTTGTAGATCTATAATCTCCTAACCTTAGAAATTCTCTCTTAAAGGCCATATGTTTCAGGTTTGGACATAGGAGTTAATCCCACTGAGCGAGAGAAAACATCGTTATCCAAATTCTTTTAGTTAAATTAAGGTAGCTTTATTTTCTGTTAGACAGGACAGAAACTCCATTCTCTCCATAAAGCCAGGGTTAAGAAAATAGCATTGCTGGAGACAGTGGGGTATATTATATATAGCTTAAAAAGAAACTGCAAGACTAGGGGATCTCCAAAAGGTGGGGGATTTTTTGGGTTACATAGGAATTTGGATGAATATTTCAAAGTTATTTGGCAAAACATCAAGGTGGAGGTTTTTGTTTTTTCTTTGTTTGGGTTTTTTTTTTCTTTTTTTTTTTGGGTGGGGGGTGGGATTGCTTTTGGTTTTTTGAGACAGAATTTCTCTGTGTAACAGCTCTGGTTGTCCTGGAACTTGATTTGTAGATCAGGCTGGCCTTGTACTCACAGAGATCCACCTGCCTCTGCCTCTGAAGTGCTGGGATTACAGGCATGCCCCACCACCAACTGGCTAGGACTATTTATTTTTATCCGAAGGCCTTGTACTACTATTTTTAGAATGTTTCCTCTTCCTCCTCCTCCTTCTTTTAGATTTATTTTTTTATGTTTTATGTGTGGAATGTTTTGCCTGCATGTTGTTCTGCATCCCGTGCATCTTGGTGCCCTTGGAGATCAGAAGAGGGTATCAGATCTCCTGGAATTGAATTTATAAATGGATGTGAAGTACCATGTGGGTACTAGAAATAGAACCCTGGTCCTCTGCAAAAACAGTGTTCTTAACTGCTGAGTCATCTCTTCAGCCTTTAGAATGTTTCTTTATTTTGTGAGCTTTGATCATGCTGATGATTTCTTGGAAACTCCTGGCTAGGGATTGAACCTGCAGCTTTATCCATGCTAAGCAAACATTTTCACAGCTGAGCTACATCTTCAGCCCAGTTCTTCCTAAGTGTTCTATTAAGACATGGTCTCAGCATTTTCCGGTTTTGCTTTTCTACTTTCCAATGTGAAACTCCATTCCCATTAAACTGGGTAGCCATCGACTATTGTGAGTGCTACTGCCATGTACTTGAGTGAACAATACATCTTTGAGATGGTGCCTTCATTTCTTTGGAGTTTTGTACCATGCCCAGCTTTTTTGTAAACATCTTAATCAGTGTACAGTATTCCATCAGATGCATTTACTCTTCTGTGTTAAATCCAACATGTGTGCTACAGAGATCTTTGTATTTCTAATTGTATCAGAGTAGATGAGAATGCCAAGTTCTTGTAGCAGAGATATGGGTATTTAACCCGACTTTTAGAGAGGTTGTGTCAGTTATGTGTGTCATAAAGAAATGCTTTGGGGCCTGGTGGTGGTAGCCCACACCATTAATCCCAGCACTCAGGATCACTATGAGTTCAAGGCCAGCCCAGTCTACAGAGTGAGTTCTAGGATGGCCAGAGGCCAGAGCTACATGGAGAAACTCTGTCTTGAAAACAAGGGAAAAAAAAAAAAAAATGCTTTGGATTTTATTAACATCTTTACTAATGTGTAGGTCATTAACATGTTAATTATTGGTTTTCATATTTATTAACATTTATGAAAAGCATAATTTAATGAGAGACTTTTAGAGGATTTTTCTACTTAACTAGATAAATTACATATGAAAGACAAACAGAAGGATTTAGAAAAATGAAGTTTGAAATTATGCTCCTTTGCCAGTAGTGTATTTGAACTTGTATAGGCTCATATACATCTTAGGGTGATATCACTGGGGTTTCTGTTATGTCTTTATGTAGAATATTCTTATATAGACTGAATTATTTTTAGTGGTAATTCAAAAAGTAATATTTTTCATTTAATTTTGCTACAGGTGCAAACTCGTAGTGCTGATGAACCAATGACAACATTTGTCGTATGTAATGAATGTGGAAATCGGTGGAAGGTATGGCACCCCCTTGGTTGTATAGCATAATTTACAGTCTCTTCATAAGCTGTCCAAGATAGGAATATGTACCTTCCTAGAACTTGATCGTAACACATATGTTCTAACACAGGAATGGCAGGAAAGAATATTAAGTTACCTTCACACGTTCCCATATATACTGTAGTGATTAAAATTATTTCCACTCTTGTTCTTCCAGAAAAGTTGTGTATGTTTATTGTTTATTTTAATAGATTTGATCTTGGAAAATTTTAAAGAGTTTTATATGATGTCAGGGTTTATTTTACGAATTCTGGTGGGGTTGGTTCAGGTGTGATAGCTTTCAGTAAGCCTTCATACGGCCTCTGTGAATTGTTGTGTTCTTTGCTGACTTCATACATGTACATAATGCACTCTGGTTATTCTCACCCCCGGCCTCTCATCTCACTCCTACCCTGTCAATCCCCCTTCCCTACAAGTCCCTTTCTCACATTCATGTTGTTTTGTTTGTGACCCACTGAGTTTAACCAGGGCAACCTGTGTGACTAAGGGTTGTGAATTGTCTATTGGAGTTTCCATTGCTCACCTGCCCCTGTCCCCCACCCAGAATCTACCAGTAGTTAAGCAAGGAGTGGAGCTGTGCATCCCTCCTGACTCAGGAGTAACTGCTGATGACAGTACCATTTCTGTACAGGCCCATGGAAAGCTAATTTTTGAGTGGTTTCTTTCTTTTTTTTTTTTTTTTAAGCTCCAAGACCAAAATATCAAATTAGGATTGCATATCAGTTCCAAGGGCACTTTTATTATTTAATGATGAAGCTGTTAGTAGTGTGGGATTGGGAGATGCCCGTGGTAAGGTTAAGTCTGGAGTCACACAAAGATTGGAAAAACCCTTGCCTCTCACCCTCACTGATCTATTGTTTCCTCATGTAGTAGGCATAAATGATACCTGAGCTTCCCTCTGTCATTTCTTTCTCTTTCTTTCTTTCTTTCTTTCTTTCTTTCTTTCTTTCTTTCTTTCTTTCTTTCTTTCTTTCTTTTTCTTTCTCTTTTTTTAAATTTTTCGAGACAGGGTTCCTCTGTGTAGCTTTGCGCCTTTCCTGGATCTTGCTCTGTAGACCAGGCTGGCCTCGAACTCACAGAGATCCGCCTGCCTCTGCCTCCCGAGTGCTGGGATTAAAGGCATGCGCCACCACCGCCCAGCTCATTTCTTTCTTTTCCAATCCTCTTGAACAAACTTGGCTTGTCTAAATAGCCCTCTTAGATCTGTTATATATGCTGGATAGTCTTATCACTGCGATGAGATAATATAGTACAGTTTGTTTTACTACAAGCAGTTCACCAAACAGATTGTGCCACATGGTACCTAATGAATTTAAGAAAATTCAGTTTAATGTAGAAAGCTGACAAGAATTGGTAGTTATTTAACCCAGAAACATTAAGAGAAGTACTTTTAAGACTACTAAAACTTTACATATTTGTGCTTTAGTTACATAGTCCTTGTAGTTCTAAAGTGGAGGGTCAAAATGAGTAACTACTGTGTATAAAAACCTTTTTCAAAGGTACCTCTTTCATAAAGTATATAAAGTCAAGATATAGACACCATTGTTTGTATTTTAAAAATTTTACAGAATATTTCTTTTGTTTTTACAGTTCTGTTGAGTTGGAAGAATCGGCAAGGTATCTGGACCATTAAGAAAAATGGATTTTGTAATTAGCTTTAAAATTAGGCCAGGCAACTCGCTTCCCTGCAAGTGATAATTGTAACCATACACGTCCCATGGGTTGGTCTTTGTTGTTCTCCTAACATTCTTCCTTAAAGGCCTTCTGTGGTTTCAGACCAGCTAGGAGACCATAGAAGAATTAGATAATGTGTTGCATTTTTTTTTATTTTTATAAGTAAGTTGATGTTACATTTTATTAAATATTAACCTTTTGAGTCTGGAACACATAAAAATTCTGTTGTTCTCCATTAAAGACAAATTGCTTTTTCTCATTGGTATGTACCTAAAATATTAAAGAGAGAAAAGTAATATAAACGTTAGAGTTACCAAATATTATATGTATTCCAGTAGTACTTGACCAGCTTATCAAAATTGTGCACACTATTTGATCTAGCATATGAATTTGCTCTTAATTACCGTGCTCACAAAGCCTTGGATCCCTAGATCTCTTGCATCTGTGACTAACTGCAGTGATCATTTGTATTTCTCATACATGTATATTACTGTTTTTAATAGATTTTTCTTTGGGAATTGACTTGATTGCAATCAATTTGGTTTTATTTGACTTTGCACTCTATTTTAGTTTCACAGAACTCTGTTATAGTTTCCTAGGCTTTCACAAAGCCCCTCACAGGCATACTTCTGGTGAATATTCCCCCATAGAAGACATGCTGGGAAGAAAATGTCAGCATCTTAGTAGAGTTCCTGGAGACAGCATGACTGGACTTGCACTTGGAAATCTACTGACCAAGGATTAAGCCTAAGAACTGTGTAAATCATTAAGCTGTGCTCTTTGCATATGCAGATTGCAAAAAGAAAAAGAAAAATCTTTTAGTCTGAATCTTTTGTGCTGACTTTTTTCTTACATGATGATGTTGAGCCAACTGAAATGTAGGCTATAGCAAGTAGTTTTACAATACATATTTCACAATTAAGTTTTACCTTTGTTTAAATGTGTCCCACTTGTTTTGCTGGTAATAAAAAGCAGTGGTTTTCACATGGTTTTCTTGATACAGATGTTCTGATGCATAGAGTAAAGGCCACTGTTGCAAAGCTTACAACTTACGTGCTTCTGCATCTGGCCAGACTTTTATGTAAAGACCACTGCACAAGCTTTGCACTCTGCTCTGCAGATTGTTTGACATAACATAGAAAACATTTAAATGTCCATGTTAAAAAGGATTGGTCCATGGGTAATTTCTGTCACTTTAAAAATAAAGTACATTTTGAAAGAATTAGTTTAAAAATAATAAGGTTAAAATAGTCCCACTTTTAAGTGATCCATTTTAAAATTTGTAAATCAATAAATTTTTTTGTTGTTAAACAGGTTTTTTTTGTCATTTTATTTAGATGTTGAAACTTCATTTAAAAGTTTTGTCTTCCTTTCCTCCCCCAACTATTAGCAATACTCTCAGGTTCCGTTCTACTTAATCTTGGTCATACTCAGGTCAAAACTGGTATTGAACAGTGGTTAGAGCTTGTCATTTTCTGTTCTTTGCCTGAACCCCTGGTGATGGAGAGAGCCGTGGTTCTCAGGCACAGGAGCTCATCTTACATGCACATAATTTCACATGTGACTTTCTGTTGAAGAATACTGATGTGTTCTTAGGGATCTTATTTTGTAATTATCCCTAGACAGAGTAACTGAAGGGAACACAGGGAAAATAACTTGGACAGATACATTTGCAAGTAATGAAGATCCATAACCATCAGGCAAAGAGAAAGTAACAACCTTGACCTTCTTGACCTTCAACACTCTGAGTGCTGGTGAACAATGAAAATTCTGAAATACTTATATAAGCTCAAAGATCCAAATCTGTATATAATTTACAGATGAAAGGTATTTTAAGTATTAATAAACCAACAAAAGAAATCAGCACCATGTGTGGTAGCTCATGTCTTCAATCCCAGCACTAAACAGTCTGATCTACACAGCAAGTTCCAGGCTACCCTGAGCTATGTAGAGAGACCCTGCTTCAGAGAGAGGGAGAAAGAGACAAGGGAGTAAAAGAGGAAAACTCAAAAGTGATTTGGGGATTTAATTTCAAAATAAAAACTAGAATTAAAGAGTTATCATTTGAGAAGTGTTTACTTTTTGTTTTCCTTCGAGACAGGGCCTCTGTACCTCTTGCTCTCCTGGAACTCATTATGTAGTCCTGGCTGTCCTCGAACTCAGAGATTCACCTGTCTCTGACCCCCAAGTGCAGGGATTGAAGGTGTGTGCCACTGTTCCCAGCTTTGCTTGAGAAGTTTGAATCAAACTGGTCTTTTACCCTCATTTAGCCAAGGGAAGTTAGTCATTTGAGAGGAATTGAGATGCATGCTTTTAATCCTAGCCTGTAGGAGGTAGAGGCAGAGGGTTAGGAATTCATCCTTGGTTACATAAGGAGTCCAAAGCCAACCTGGGCTACATGAGACACTGTCTCCAAAAATGGTTAAAAATAATGGAGCATCCCACCAGGAATGTGATGTGCTAATCAGTGGTAGGGGACTAAGGGGTGAACATTACATATTGAGTAGAAAACAAAGTGCCAGCCCACTGGAGCACTACTTCACAGAGACCTAGCAACAAGTTACTAGACAGCAATGGGAGAATAATTGATGTATGCTTGCAGCAGAGTGTTGGATGACATCTCAAAACCATGACTATCTCCAATAACCAGTAGCTACAGTTCTACAAAGTTGAACTCAGGAACTCCAGGAGCAGATTTATTTTACGTGTCTTTGCAACTAGGAAAATTCCTCATCACAAAGGAAGAAGTTCCTGAAATGATTTTATTAGTCATAGTGCCAGTGTATAGAAATTAGGATATAGATTTTAAAAGTGTTCCACAGATTGGGGATCTGAGAGCTACTGGTTGTGTAATCTTTTAGACACCCAACTTTAAAGGAAAAACTGAGCTTGAGTCTAGGGCTAGGTAACCCCTTTTTGGTGCTTTAATTCTACAAAGTGATGCAGCAGTATTAATTTCCAGGTTTTGAGGGTTTTTTTTCAAGTCAACTTCTATACTCTTGTGTTCAACTCAAGGACAGAAAATGAAAGCACAGGAAATCGCCTTAAATGAATCACCTATTCTGGTGACCTCAAAGATAGAAGCACGTGAGTAATATACTCTGTCAAAATTAGCCTGTGTTTTTCCCTTAACTGGATACTTGAACCTGCTTTGTTTGAAAATTATTTGTGTAATGATGCAATGTGAAATTTAGTTGACATTTGGAAAAGTAAAAACATCATTGAGAACCCTGAAGTTGGGATGGCAAGGCTCTAGCTTTTGTTCCATTGGCACTGGTTCTTACACACTTTTCTAATTTATTTAAGGGATCAGTGACCCTCATGGGTCTCACTCACTGTGTCCCACCACATGCCACACTATATTGAGTATGCTGTAAAACAGCGATGACTAAGCCAACATGAGCTTTATCTAGTGATCTTTGCTTTTGCCTAATGCAACCTTCTGTGATGAAGCCAAGGGCAGTTGAGGATGCCTGAAGCCAGGTCAGGCACGTGGAAATTAGAGCTGCTATAGGCTTCCTTCTTATAAAAATAAGTCCATATAGGTTTCTGTCAGAAGTAATTTAAAAAATAATGAATTATTTAAGTATTTGGGTTTAATTAAAGAACATGGTGGTGAGGTGCTGTGGGATGGTCTGTATGTCAAATTGCTCTGATTGGTCAATAAATAAAACACTGATTGGCCAGTGGCAGGCAGGAAGTATAGGTGGGACTAACAGAGAGGAGAATTGAGAGAACAGGAAGGCAGAGGGAGACACTGCCAGCCACCGCCATGACAAGCAGCATGTGAAGATGCTGGTAAGCCACGAGCCACGTGGCAAGGTATAGATTTGTAGAAATGGATTAATTTAAGATATAAGAACAGTTAGCAAGAAGCCTGCCACGGCCATACAGTTTGTAAGCAATATAAGTCTCTGTGTTCACTTGGTTGGGTCTGAGCGGCTGTGGGACTGGCGGATGACAGAGATTTGTCCTGACTATGGGCCAGGCAGGAAAACTCTAGCTACAGTGGGGGGTACTGAAGAGATGTCTCAGTGGTTAAGAGCACTTGCTTGCTGCTCTTCTAGAGGGTCCAAGTTTGATTCCCAGCACACACAGTGGGTGGTGGCTCACAACTGCCTATAACTCTTATACTATCTAGGAAATCTGTCATCCTCTTCTGGCCTTCACAGGTACCTGCGTGCACATAGTACACATAAACTCAACCAGTGGCATGCTTGCACACACAAATCTTAAACATATTGAGCATACTGATGGTTATGTATTGAGAATAAGGGAAAATGCAAAAGAACAATTTTAAGAAGGAATTCTGTGGTGGAGTATATTAAAGACCTGTGAGGTGGTAACCAGTAAGTACAGTGCCAAAAGCAAAATAAGAAAGCCCAAACAAGTAACTACTGAAAGGTTTATAAACAAGGTTTATATTTGTATTTAAGGTATAGTTATTTTTAAGACGGGCTAGAGTGATGGCACAGCAGTTGCCTGCTCTTCGAGCCAACCCAAGTTGAGTCTCAGCATCCACATGACCATTAACAACTGTCTGTAACCCCAGTTCCAAGGGATCTGACTCCCTCCTCTGGCCTCTGAGGACACTTCATACACATAGTACACAGTCATATGCACAAAACAGCCACATACATCATTTTTTAAAGTTAATTTATTTTTGAGATTGTGGAGATTCAGAAAGATAAAGGTTATTTTAGCATATAATGAGTTCTTTTGGTCTGGATGGAGCAGTCCTTTATCTACCCTGAGATGTGTTAGAAAACATCAGAATGTGTGTTTTTGACTAGGCACATCTTGCATTGCTTTAGCTGCTATAAATGTCCTAGTAGCCACATGTTACAACTTTTGGCTGGAGAACTGTGCTGGTTTGAATGAGAATGCCCCCCATGGGTGTAGCACAAATCTTAATTGGTCTTACAATAAAAACCCAGAGCCAGATATCAGGGTAAATGCTGAAAGATCAGAGGAAACAAGCCACAGCCACTTCTCACCTCACCAACTCCTCAGCCAAAAGGGAAAGATCCTGTCTCCACAAATCCTCAGACTGAATGCTCCTGAGTCCTCAGCCAAAAGGGCACTGAGCTCTTGTCTCCTCCTGCATTATATTCCTTTCTCTGCCCAGCCATATCACTTTCTGCCTCAACCTTCCTAGTGCTGAGATTAAAGGCATGTGACTCCAAGTACTGGGATTGAAGGTGTGTGCCACCATTGTCTGGCAACATTTCTCTTTTAGACTGGGTTAATTTTGTGTAGTCCAGGGTGGCTTTGAATTCCCAGAGATCCAGACAGATCTCTGCCTCTTGAGTGCTAAGATTAAAGATGTGTGTCATCACTGACTGGCCTCTATGTTTAAACTAGTGGCTGGCCCTGTCCTCTGATCTTCAGGCAAATTTTGTTAGAGTACAAACAAAATATCACCACACATATTTCATATGTTTTGAACGCTTGGTCCACAGTTGGTGGAATTGTTTGGGAAGGTTTAAGCGATGTGGCCTTGTTAGAGGAGATATGTCACTGGGGCTGGGCTTTGAAGGTTCAAAAAAACCATGGCATTCCTAGTTAGTTCTCTCTGCCTGGTGCTTGTGGATCAAATGTGAACCCAACAGATACTGTTCCATATACCTGTTTCCCCGCTGTTATGGTCCCTGCCATGATGGTCATAAACTCTAAACCCTTGGAACTGCGAGCCTCAAATTAAATTCTTCCTTTTATAAATCTTTTATTCTAATAGTACAAAAGTAACTAAGACATGAAGTAAGCTATGGATCTAGGAATGTTCTCTAACTTTCAGGCAAGGACTCCCGATGCTATGCTTTATTGGACTATGCATGGGGCAATTCCAAGCCTGGGATTGACAGCTATAATTCCTTCGGCTTTGGAGCATGCTTGATAACACTAGTTACTATATAAGTTCATTTAGTAAACGATCCTTAGTTATTGATTAAGTCAAAGAATGAAGTTTTGTTATTGGAGAGAAAACACTTTTTTTAAACCTGTCATATCAAGAGTCACCAAGGTGGGACTAGAGAGATGACAGCAGTTAAGAGCATGTACTGACTGCATGCAGAGGACCTGAGTTCAGTTCCCAGCATACATGTTCGATGGCTCAGAACTCTGTAACTCTAGTGCAAGGGGATCCAACACCTTGCCTCTGTGGGCACAGCACTCATGTTCACATAGCCCCACATACATATACATGATAAAATAAACCTCAAATAATAAAAAAATCACCTGAGGTGCCTCAATGCCATAGCCTAATTTCTTAATCAGTGAGGATCTAAGTAGGCTTAACAGGCATCAACAACATCATTTAAAAATGACCTTTATTCCTCTTTCATGTTAAATTGGGCATGAAAAGAACCCTGGAAAATGTGGATTGTTACTGATGGGTAAAGAATAGGATGGAGATGTGCCCTGGTTGTACAGAAAAGGCAAAGGTTAATGAGCCAGATGAAAGAGCAGATATGTCCTTGAGTCTGGAGATGTGGTACCAACACTGGTGTTCTAGGAGCTTGGGGGGGATGGCATGTCAAATTGGGAATGATGTGTTTAGAAGTACCTGACCCATCACATCTGCTGTTTTCCTGGAGGTGGGAAATGCCTCTATCCATCCTATAAAAGTGTCAACAAGAGTTAGGAGACAACAGAGCTTTCCATGAGTGAGCATGTGGGTGAAATCAACCTGTCAGTACTCACCTGGTTGGTGTCCTTGGAGCTGGTGCAGGGACTGGCATATCTGGAGGGTCCCCTGTGAGTTGGCCTTGGCATGAGTCTGGTTCCTACTCATGGACCTACAGGTCCTAGACAGGTGTGGACCTGTCTAGGGACTTATCCACCAGACCAAATTTCTTGATGCAATAGCAGAGCTCTTTCCCCCAGGAACCTTCAGGTGTCTGTAAAACAACTGGAACAGATTTACATCTTGGTGTTATAGCAAAGGCTATGGCTTCAGGTTAAAGGGTATGAATATTTTTCCTAGGGCCTGGTTTCAGCCCGATGAAACACACCTTTATGTCTATACTTAGAGGACAACCAGAGGAAATTTACTGAATGGACAAGGTTGAGTGAGTGAATGAGGAAGAGGAGGAAGGGAGGAACAGAGTTGAACATGCCTACAGGCTTCCATACCCTCTATAATGCTAACCTGTCTCTAAAAGCTGGGACCAGTAAAATCCACAGAAATTTAAGAACTTCTGAAAACTGTTTGTAGTCAGCACTCTATCAATTTATAAGTACCCTGGTCATCAAATGCCATCAGATCTGAGAAGGATAAGTAAGAAGTGAGACAGCTTTTCCAGCTGTCTAGGCAGTCCCAGATTTCTCTGTGGTCGATGGAGACAGAAGTCTCAAAGGCAGTACCAATCTTCAGCCACCAAGCCCAGAATATCTAACAGACTTTCCTACAGGGTAGGAATTTCGGGAGAGTGACCTACCTTATGTTGGCAAAGTGGGCCAATTGATCCCCCATTGTTCTGTTGTCCAGTCTGGGCAGGGTTTTGGCAGTGGTTTAAAGTGCAAAGCAGTTTTTTGCTGTGTGGCTACCTTTGCCACATTTAAAGCAAGTTTCCAGATGGTAGTTCTTCTGCAGTCTTCCTTGGAAGAGATACAGGATGCTGCTAGAAGCTGGCATGTCTTTATTTTTATTAAAATGCCATATTCTCAGATCTCTGAAGTTCTCGAGGGTCAGGGGAACAAAATTTAAGTATATCTAAACTAGACAAATGTTTAGGCTTAACTTTGAGAGCATATAAGATAAATCTGGACATGCAGTTTACCCAATTAGCTACATCTTACTAATGTTAGCAAAAGCAAGAAGATTAGAAGGAATATTTCAGTCTCTAGTTTTCAGCTGTGGTCCTAAGATATAAGGCAAGACCAAGTTTTAACACTGTGAACTCTTAGGTTACAAATCTGGCTGCCAGCAAGATACGTCCTTGTACATGAATGCATGGAGGTGCCGCTTTAATACCTCATTAAACCAGCATTGTTTTAAATCCTATCTTTTATAAACCTTGATTTTAGGACAGGACAGGAATTATCATACAGAAATCTATCCTAACCCAAAATAACTTGGAGACCTGATGTCTCCTGGTGGACCCATATCCATGTGGTCACCTCTATCTAAGATGGCGGTGAAGTCATATGACCTCTCTCTTTAACCTTAGCCAAAATGATGGTTGCCCACATGTCTGGTTGTACTTAATTAGGGTAGTGGCAGACCATGTGTTGGTTTCCAGAGCAATTTAAATTTGTCGTTACCAGTTTTAAGTTAACTTTTCTTACAGATTTTTAACCATACCCAATTTCTTAGCTGTTTTTCTTTATAATAAGGTAGAACAGCATAAAATAACTTTTTCTGTCATCATATTCTGAGTCCAGGCAGCTAGTTGTAGTAACAGCTGAGCTATTACAAAGACACATTGAACACCCAAACCCAGGCATCCAAGACCAGTTAAAAACAAGCATAAGTTGGCCATATCATTCACACATTTTCATCCATACATTTGAAATAGATGAGACTTTTTAACAGAAACACGAACAAAACTTTTCCCGGAAATCCATGTCAGATGACCATCTTAAAAATCCTAAAGTAAGAGTTTACAGCATAAGCAGCATAGGAATAAAATATGCCTCCTGGCCATAGTAGGGCTCCCATCGGGTCAGGGCAGCCTGCTGCCTGGAGCCTGGAGGAGGACCTGGAGAGGGAAACTGAGCAGGCGGTAACAAACAAGGAGAATGGATTTGGTATGGGCAGAGTGGGCAGGTAGAATTACTTCAGCATGGCACTGTGGGAGAGCAGGCAGAACAGGCAGAGGGAACAGATTTGTCACAGGAAGAATCCCCACATGGCCAAACCAAACACCAGGGAAGCCTGTGGGCAAAGTCAAAGTAGGCACCCTTGGCCAGCCCTGCCAAAGGCATGCCGCTAAAAGAACAAGAGGTTTATTGGAGACAGGAGAAAGAGCAAAAGGCCATCCTGGAGGTAAGACTTGAGAAGCAGGCAAGCAGGGAACAAGGAGAGGGAGGGCAGCGAGGCAGACAACGAGAGGTGAGGGAACAGGAGTGCATGCTCTGCTCATAAACTTGGGTGAGGCATATGGTGTAAGACAACCCCAATTTGGACAAATTTCAAACTTGGACCTGGAAGTATCCATTCACAAGCTGTTAGCTGGAGACCATAGACTATGGTGGGGCATCACCTGAAATAGTCTGGGGCCAAAATGGTGTTGTTGTTGGGATATCCCTGTACAGGACAGCTCCCAAACAAAGGGGCAGGGACTGTCCCTACCCCAGAACAGGCCAGAGTCTCCTGGCACTGCAGTGGCTGGGCAGGCAAACCGGAAGCCTCTTACCCAGAAGGGGTGAAGACTCAGAAGGGATCCTGGATTCCTTTATGGCTTTTGTTTTGGAATGCATTACTTACTGGGCAAAAGTCCATGTGGAGGAGGCGGGGAGGAAGGAAGAGTGGCTTTCCACAGCTATGTGGTTGCTGGAAAGACTCAGCTCTGCTCAGGTTCTGCACCAAGTTGGTAAGTATTGGATTCCCAGGTTATTGGGTATCCTCCACCAATGCCATAAGCCAATCAAGCCGAATTAATAAATCTAGATTTAATAAACAGAGCAATGCAACTCCCGGGTGACTCTCGGGAAGGCAGGAGGGAGAGCACCTGGCAGATCTGGTGATCAGATCTTAAATACCCTGTAGGCATGGTCTTGAGCAGTGCCAAGGGAGAGGCTCACCCTGGGACACTTTCTGAGGGGTGGGGTCTTGAAAGTGCAGGTCCAGGGAAGATCCCCAACAGCAGCCTTAATAAAAATATTATACTCATTACTTGTATGTTAAGAATATTCCTGGATGCCGGGTGGTGGTGGTGGCACACCTCTTTAATCCCAGCACTCAGGAGGCAGAGGCGGGAGGATCTCTGTGAGTTCAAGGCCAGGCTGGTCTACAGAGTCAAGGCTGTTACATAGAGAAACC